>DWJZ01006269.1:0-13188 GCA_018249125.1 Asbolis capucinus
TATAGCAGCGCAATGTGCCCCTAGCACTCAACCTTGTCCCCTCTCTCACGTCACAACGGTGGAGGAGGAGGTCCGTCGCAGGAACTCACTCCCTATCACCGCGGATCCCACAGTATCCGAAGACGAGGTTAGGACCATCATCAATCGTCTGAGGCCTCGCAAAGCCCCCGGAGCCGATGGTATTTGCAACATCGCGCTCAAACATTTTCCAGAGCAGGTCATCACACTGTTAGTCATTTTGTTTAATGCCTGTTCCGAACATCGTTATAGGAATCCCCGAACCCGGGAAACCCCTCAATATCCCAGGTAATCAACGCCCCATCAGCCTCCTCAAATACATACAATGACAGATGTAAATGTCAAATGCAATGATGTGTCAATCTGCATCTCGAGAAGTTAACAAATTTATTATCTGTGGCATATTATGTCAAATGAAATATTCAATTTGGAAAAGGTTAACTAATTTGTAACCAAAATGCAATAGGTGTACGATGTAACGTCGATAACTAAAATCGCACCTTACAACCTTTACCAGATTAAAAATCAAAATATTTTATGTATTAAATACAGAAAAAAATAACTTAAACATAACTTTTAAAAATTAGGTGCGTGCAGGATTATTTAAAAATATATGTGTATAATTTAAATTTATTATTTGTATATAATAATTTGTAATACAGGCCGGTTAGTCTAATGGCTAGTGTAACACTGAAGGTCGTGGTTTCAATTCTCACCCAGGTCTAACTTTTCTGTGATGAGCAGAAATATTTTTTATGTGTGTCTGGCTGGGTGTAAATAAATATATAAGCATATAGTTGTCTGATCACCATAGTACAAGCTTACGCTTTGTCTGGGCTCAGATGTCCGTGTGTGAGTTGTCCACAGATTTTATAATGATTGTTCTCACGGGAACACGATAACGGGAATTATTTACAATAGCATATCTACATATAATATGTGTACCGGTTTAAATTAAATTGTATAAGTATAACCGCCCGATGTAACTCAAGTCTTTATAACCTGAGTTATTACCACTGATGCCGCTTACATGCACATACAAAACAAACAACCACAAAAACTTGGTCACACTTAAACGGTCCGATCAATCTTAATTTTTATAGAAACTTCCCTCACTTTTATTATACAATAAAAATATTTAGATTAAATTGATATTAATTACTAGCTGTACCCGGTGCGTATGACTCGTTGATGATGTGTATCTATACAATACTATTTTGTAATAGTATCAAAATCTTTTCCGGCGAATTCTAAAGAAAGTTGCTAAGTACACCAGTGCTTTACTTTCTGTCATTTCTGAGTTTATAAAGGGCAAACAAACAAACATTCATTTTTGTATATATTATAGTCAACTTATTAATATTGTTAATAGCTACTACCATCTTGCCGTAAAATAACCGATTAACTGTGTACATTCCAGGAAACAGCTGACTTGTCAATGGAACTGGGTTCCTGCTGGGATTGAGTCTCAATGGGCACCTGAAGAATATGCCGTTCAAGATTATGTATGAGTATCTGATGAAGTGCAAGGAAATGATTAGTGTCAGCCTACTGTTAGGACTTGCTGCTACTTATAGAGGTTGTAACGTGCGATTTTAGTTATCGACGTTATATCGAATACCTATTGCATTTTGATGACAAATTTGTTAACTTTTTCCAAATTGAATTTTTCATCTGACATGTTACGCCACAGATTATAAATTCGTTAACTTAGTGAGGTGCAGATTGACACATAATTGCATTAGACATTTACATCTGTCATTGAATTTAACTAGCTGGTTTATAAACTTTATTTGTAATTACGTAAAATTTTTATATTTTGTAACAAGACTTTTGTAATTCATTCCATAGTTAGTCTATGTAAAAGAACCGCTATGTTGTTTTTGGTGAACGCATTGAAATGTAAAACTGAAACTATGAATAGTTTCTTCATTGTTTTTCATAGTTCATTCATTTGTTTCGTTTGCTTTCCCAATGATGTGGAAAGTGTTAGTTTCGCCGAGTGACGAACGGATAGTTGAAATTGTTTTGTGACGATGTTGACCATCTACACCGCCACGCCAGTAACCTAACTTGGAGAGCGCATTTGCGGAGTTCATTACCTTACCCATTTCCTGGGGAGTGGGGAGGGACCGAATTTTTTTTTATTTCATCACCATCACACAACATATGCGGAAGATTAGATAATATATTATATTGTAATATCATTCTACATTTTGTCTTTGAATTAATTTAAGTAATTATAATTTAGATTGTTTGAGCATAAACCTTTTGATGCAAGCATAAACCTTTTGTTTTGGACCTTATTGTGTCTATTAATTTGGAAAAATAAACATTTGTTAGCCATTCTTCACTTTAATTTATCTCTCAACAGCACATCATCATTTTATTAACATTTTCTTTATTTTATTAGCGACACCTAGTAGTACAACACCCCACTTGAGATTAATAGTTCAATGGTTTATCCGGCTTAGTTGTCTCTACTGTGTGGCAGGTTAGATGCGTCCCTGACGCCCGAGATTTTGTTTTTTTTTGTATTTATATTTATTTAATTTGGGAGAACATCCACTCATAACACCAGAGTTATGCTTACATTTGGGTATGTTTGTTTAGTAAAACACTTTAATTTCTTAATTAAATCTTTATTATATAATGGTATTGGGATTCGTCCAGTGTGACTACCTAATACCAATTGTAGTAAAAAGCACATACATACATAAAGAATAAATATATATGAGAGTAATATATATATATATTTAAAATTCTTATTTATATTTTTTTTTATTTATTTTAACTATAAGTTGAGGTTTCTTTTAGTTGATTCATGTTGTTTTTGGCTGACTTCAACACATTTGTGTCCCACTACTGAACAACTGTGGGTGAAAGAAGACTTCCAGAACTTGCGGAAAAAAGTTCTAAAAACTTACATGGACAAAATCCTGGCCATATAGCCCGCGGGTCTGGGTTTGAGAACTCTTGGCCTAGAGCATCTTCCACCACGCTGATCCAATGTGGTGAGGAAACTGTTTCTGGTGGACCAGGCAAGGAGAAGAAATGAATAATCCTGCTAATATTATAAACATGAAAGTTTGTGAGACTACTGAAAAAACTACTGAATGATTGTGAAAGAACTTTGGTACAAGGATAGATTACACTCTGGAATTACATACTACTTATTATCAGCACACTACGCGAGCGAAGCCATCGATGGGCTCTAGTCAAGGATAGTCAAGTGCTTGCGTAGTGTATATAGTCAAGGATATATTAGATTACTGGTTACAAATAGATTAAATGTTTCCTGCCGCATGTAATATTGATGTTCCAGGCACAATGGATGTCCAAATACCCAAGACGATGAGCATCCACCTGGAGCCGCTGCTGCTGCCCACGCCCGTCGAGCATCCATCAGAACATCCTGGTGGCCGTACTGGGGCTGCTTTGCCAGTGGACCAGGTGCCACAGGTGCTGTTGAATGAAATTGGCATGTCCTCATAAGCATCCTAAACATATGTATTCCTTTCATAATTGCTACCCAGGGTCTCTACTCACAATGTGAGGGGTGCAGGTCTGTACAGCATACTCCAGAGTTACGCATTGCACGTAATTCTATTATAGTAAAATCTGTCGTCTATTTCAAGTGCTAAAAAAAAGTCGTTAGTTCATTCCGCAACGCATTCAAAATATCATTAAAAATCATCTACATATATCAAAATTTCTAATTGGAACATGCAAAACTTATTTATACGATTTTTTATTAAAATAAATGTTTCATGTTGTGTGACATCGCATATTATATCAATTGTTAACGTCTTAGAGACTTGCATCGCGCTTCCAGCTTCCCGCATCGCCTGCATATACATACATTTGGTACAAAATTTAATTTCCGATTTGGGTTGCGAACCGGGTTTAACTTTCAAGATATGTTCCTTAAGTAATATTTTCTCCTCTCTCATTTTATAATCTTATCTTCAGTCTGTCTACATCTCGTTCCGCTGGCAAGCCACCCTGGCCCGAGATGGAAGAACTGCGTGGAGCGTCAGGGCTACGCGCTGGCGGCAGGGCTGGCACTGTGGCTGGTGTGTCTGTTGAAGTATATAAAAATATTATATTTTCGAAAGCAGTAGATGTTTTTTGTTATACTTTTAGTTTTTATATTTGTAATATACCTAATATTATATGTTCAGATATTGTACCAATCTATTAATGTAACAGGATTTGATTATTTTACCGGATTGATATTTTCTATTACTTCGTGATTATTCTTCCTAAAGATATGAATGTCCTGAGATGACTAGAACATTTGTTTCAGTAATGTGAATGGATTTATTTTAAAGTTTATTTTAAAGTTTGACCTGGGTGGGAATCGAACCCACGACCTCCGGTGTAGTAGTCAGGTTCACTAACCACTAGACCAACCGGCCTGTCAAACAATATTTCAAACAATATTTCAAATTCTTCAGATATATCTCCCTAATTATTAAACAATTTTTGATATTGTATTTTAAGCAAAAATCCTTCACTTCTTTTTAAATCACATGACAATTCTTAGTTCGATTGCCAACACGACACGAGTTTTTATTTAATGACATACTATATATGTATTTTGGTAATACTTACAGAGTATACCGATGGTGCATTTGGCGATGTTGGCGGACAGCGCCGTGGGCTCCTTGAGGCCAGAGAAGTTGAAGGACTGCCGCAGCACGCTGAACGGAGACTCCGGCAGCGGCTTCAGACCCTTCAGCGCCAGGTTGCATTCTTCCTCGTACCTGGGGATAATTAGTATATGACATACCAGCTGTGAATGAACCAGCTCTTATCCCTTATTCTAAAACAAAACTATCTGACTGCAGAGTTCGGGTCACGCTGGCCTAACTCGGATTGATATACTTTTCACATATTCAAGAACTTTGCAAGTAACTCTCAGGAATGCAGGTTTCCATCACCGAAGCATGTGACTAAATTTTATAATACGGTCATAACTTTAAAACTTAGAAGGGTGTGTATCAGGTAATACGTAACTTAAATATGGATTTTCTAGAGTAATCTTTACCTTAGTATTAGTACGCTGGTAGCGACGATGGTGTATGCGAGCAGGGTGCCGATAGACATCATGTCGATCAGCTGATTCAAGTTAAATATGGCTGCCATCACAGCTGCAAAAGAATATTTTGTTAATATTTAAGGAATACATGTTGAAGAAGTTATGTTATTGTAAGCGACAGTTTGTGAAGATGAATAGATAAATGTTTATTACTCTCACGCAAAACCTATCAAACAGAGAGATATATAGATAGACAATAGATTAATCTGGAATAACAAATAGACTACTTTTAAAACGATTTGGGTGAAGCTGCGAGCGGAACCTAGTACTTTAAAAAATTGGTCCTTCGAGCCAGATATCCTACCGGAAAACAATCCGCTGAACGCCGTGGCCAGCAGGGGGGTCTTGGTGCGGGGGTTAATGACAGCCAAGGGACGGAAGAGCACGCCGTCGGTACCCATCGCATACAGCACGCGTGGGAGTGGGAACATGGCGCCCAGGAGACTGGTGCACAGCGCGAAGATGGCGCCGATGGTCACTATCCATTTGATCACCGGCAGTCCTGTCTGCATGAACACGTACGGGAAAGGTGCGTCTGCGTCCTGAAATCATCAAAAATTGTAAGTAGGTATCTTTAGTAAAACAAATATTAGGCATCTAGGAACTTGAAAAGGCTACTACCTTTCAATAATATTTTTTGGTAAATATTTGGAGCCAACACCGAATACAACCATTTTTAATTATAATACAAACTTAAATTACTCAATGCATGAAGAAGTGGATGAACGCGGGTGTTGTAAATATACGGAAGTCAACCTTGCTTGTCTTTCGTTGCAGTACTTATTCCACTGATCACGTTTTTCTTCTTCCGTTCCAATCCTACTTCACCCGTTCCAATTGTAATAGTATCATTTTTAACTGTAACCACCAGGTCACGTTTATTGAAATTTTCACCGTTATTTGGCCCATATTTAACTATGGAATCGGTATGAAAAATGTTAATGAATAACAGCAATGGTGAGTAACCGTATCAACGACAAGTTGTAATAAAATTATATCTAAGAGTAGTTTTCATAAATAAACTTACCTGTAGGTAATAGGGCCACATCATCGTGAGTACTGTGGCGATGCTGAAGTAAGACACGAAGATAACAGCCAACGAGAGTACTATGGAAAGTGGGATGTCTCTTTTGGGGTTTTTAGCCTCCTCTCCAGTGGTAGCCACGCAGTCGAAGCCCACAAAGCCGAAGAAGCACTTGGCAGCACCAGCCATGATGCCAGCCACGCCCCACGGCATGAATCCCCCCTCTCCTGCCTGGGCGCGTTCTTCAGGGGGCAAGTTGGTGACGTCGATATTCCAGTTGGCTGGGTCACCTGGAAGATTTTAGAATTTGTATTTTAGAATGCTACTAGCTGTGCCTGCGACTTTGATCGCGTGAAATGTAATAAAAAGTTATTATTCACTTCCCAGATTAGTTATCTTGCTAATATAAACAAGGTTTATTAAATATATTTAGGTTTAATTATAAATACATAATACAAAGAAACATAAAAAAATTCATAACTGTACTGTTAACCGTAGAGGAGTTCCCTTGTCCAGAGCCAATCCTGTACGTAGTATCATGTCAAGCTTGTCATAAAAAGGCATTGTCATCAGGATGAAAACTTTATACAAAATTTTTGCTCCGTAGTGTAAGAGGCAGCGGGTCTAATTAAGCTTGCAAGATTTGACCCGTAAGTAACAGACTAACATATTAATATACAAACATACACTGCAAGTTAAATAAAAGCGACTCCACCACGCAAAAAATACTAAACAGATCTCAATAAAATTTAGCACAGCGATAGATTATGGTTTTGAATAACACATATGTATACCACTTACAGTCAATATACCACGAGGGCGATAACATTAACGGATCCTAGTATAAACCAACTAAAATCTATCTATGTAATCAAACCAAATATGTATGTCCACCATAGTGTACTCACACTATTAGTATCTTATAGGGTTACTGGGTATATATCGAGCCAATAATAATTATTGTTCCATTGAGAAGAACAGCTATTATTTTCTTTGTGACGTTGCCCACGTGCCTACACAATGGGTAGTCAATCTAACCACAAGTATAACTAGAGTTAATGTTCGTTTGTTTAAGGGGAGTTTCTCGGGAGTTTTTTTTCCGTCGAATTTTGGATGTTTGGACTTTACGCATTGCACTTTTTCTTTTCATATAATTTTCTTTAAAATTATTGCTATTAAGAAGAGACAGACTTGGCACGAGTCTAGCATAGAGAACTAATATTACCACAATATATCTGTGGTATTCAAATTGGATCAGCAGTGATGAGTAGGAACTCGTCACAGAAACTTGCTGTGGGCGGGTAACTCACGACCTTCGGCGTAGCAGTTAGGTTCGTTAACCAGAAGACTAACAGCCCTGTCATTGAACCGTTTTATGAATTGAACGTTAATGTGTCGTATTATTATGAAGTAATAATCTTGATGACAAAAAAAAACTAGCAGGCAATCTCACAAAGGAGATTCGCAAAAAATAATTTGATCGACGAATCATCTATAAGTATATTTTGGACTAATATCACGAAACTATGAAAGATGAATCTACAAAATTATTACAATCAGAAGGTTGTAAGACGTTCATTACATCTTACGTCTTATCTATGAACATGAATGAACTTTGATATGTTTGGAAATATGCCCAAAAACAATTTTTCGTATGAATAATATTAATCCAAGAACTGTAGAGGAAAGTGTGGTAAAAACCTAATAGCGTATTACTGAAATATACAATTATAGAGATAAGGGTAGCAAAAACGTTGTAGCCTAAAAGATACAAATCTGCCAGTCTACCACCGTCAGCAAGTATGAGGAAGAAAAAAAAAAGAAATCGAAAGAATGAAGAGGAGACCAGTATCAATAAAGAAATCCAATTCAACGAAATTGTACCTCAAGCAGTTTAACCGAAAAACCAATTACAAATAAAAATGTTAAAAAATACTTACTTTTAATGGCACCAGCTATAACCACTATTACAACAGTGACCATATTCAACGTCGTAAATACATTATTCAGTTTGGTCGACTCGCTCACACCCACACCCAACAGTACTGGAAAGAAAGAGACACTATGACAGAATCCGTTTGTCTTTATTTTCTGGTTTTGTAAAATCCAAACGGGATTTCGAGGATAATATAAATAATTGGAAAGTTTTTATAGCTTTGATAATAAACGATGGAAGGAATCTAGGTTAAAATGCAAATATTGTATAAAGGTATAAATATGATTGTATAAAGGTATAATATTGTATAAAGGTATTTATGAATAATTTGGTAAATAAATCATTTTGGGACACTTCTCTAATTTGATTAGGTATGCTTGGAAAAATTAAATATTTTTAAA
This sequence comes from Asbolis capucinus, assembly GCA_018249125.1. Classification (NCBI taxonomy): domain Eukaryota; kingdom Metazoa; phylum Arthropoda; class Insecta; order Lepidoptera; family Hesperiidae; genus Asbolis; species Asbolis capucinus. The sequence goes on from DWJZ01006269.1 coordinate 8,484, forward strand.
GACTTCGTACATTATAATAAATTTATTGGATCACTTTCCACATGGGTTTGTAACAAAATTTTAATACAAAACTTATAGGGACTACCAGGGCAGTATACTGAGACCCCTTCTTTATAAACTTAATAGAATAATCTACTTACTTGTAATAAGAATAACTAGCGCGAATGCAAAGAAGTCTGGATAATCTGCTAAGAACGATATATTAATAGGAGCCCATTCCCGCATGGTAGTAGCCATGGTGTTGTTGCAGAGGCTGTCGATGTAGTTGGCCATGCCTTTCGCCACGCTGGCAGTTCCTATCACGTATTCTAGGATAAGGTTCCAACCGATAGTGAAGGCTATGAACTCGCCCACGCTGACGTAGCTATAGACGTACGCTGAACCTGCTTTTGGGACTCGAGAAGCAAACTCTGCGTAACAGAGACCTGGAACAAAATTTGGGATTAGATTCAGAGTCCCAGCTTGTCAAATAGTATTTATCAACGACCTGCATTCCTATTAACCGACTAAAACAGTTTTTTTTTGTTTTGGATATTAATGCGAAAGTAACTTCGTCGCTCTATTACGCTTTCACGCTTAAATTATTGAACTGGATTTATGACAGTTTAGTTAAAAGACTAGAGTTTGAAAAAAATATGTAAGCTTACTTTGTGTCGCGAAAAACTTTCTCAGAGGTGTTTAAATTAGAAATTGAATGAAAGTTTATCATTGTCGTAGGTAAAATCGTGAAACTTTGTAATTCATTTATCACAATATAAATATATATGTAGGTAGTAGCGTTTTTGAAATTTCGACACCAGGATAAAAAAGCGACGAAAACTAATTCACGCGGACGAAGTTCCGGGCGCAAGCCAGTTAATAAATAAATAGAGTGAGATCATCAAATCCACTCGCAAAAAAGATGGCAAAAAAAGTATTATTAAAATGTGCGAAAAAACTGGTTTCTAGCTATCTTAATTACCCATTCACTATGTTCACAAATTTGCTTTATCTATTCATTCCAATAAAAATTTTTGCTTGCTCTATACTTTACAGTGAATAACCTATTCAAGGCCCACGGGTTTCTCCTCATACTGAGGAGGCCTACAGCATCCTCCGTCTGTTCCAAAAGGAATAGTATACGTACCAGCAAACGCAGAAGCAATAGCTGCGACGAGAAAGCTGATGGTTACTGCCGGTCCAGCGACAGTCTTAGCCACCGCGCCAGCGAGCACGTAAACCCCCAGGCCGAGCGTACTACCCACCCCCAGGGCCGTTAGATCAACGAGGCCCAAGCATCTGGCCAGCTGCGTGGAGTTGTCGCCGTCATCGAGCCGTTTGCAGCGCCGGAGTACTGCGAAGATGTTGCCGCAACCCATCTGTGACGAGGTAAAGTGGGTTCTTAACACACTAAGTACTTAGTTACTCACAAAAGGTTCATTTTTATCATTAAAAAAACCGACTTCCAATTCCTCCGACGAGTAATACAGTGAAACTATCATTGTCAATGTAGTCGCAACCAGCTCGCTTAATACACATTATTGAAGATAACTCTAACACTAACCGTCAGATGTCGCTCAAAATTACATGCAATCATCCATACATAAAAAGAATTATAAAAATCGGAATATCCAATATAAAGTTAATAAAGAATATTAAGAAAAACTTCATAAATACTAATAACACAAAAACCACTCAAAGATGTAATTAAAAAAAAAATGGGATCACATCGCAAACACCAGCTATCGCTCAAAAAAAAATTTCAAAATCGGTCCACTCAGTAAGAAACTTCTAAGTTAACGTATATATAAAAACAAAAACACGAATTGAGCACCTTCTTCTTTTTGAAGTCGGTTAAAAGGGAAATTTCCAGGCTAAGGTGTCATGCCTGAGTTTCGGTCGAGTTCCGATTGTTCATATTTAGAAATGCATAACGTATATATGCGTTGTCCAAAACTCCTGTGACATCATCGTGTGACGTATTTAGCATTGTCACCATAACGTCATTATTTCTATGAGCGTAATGGTTAAGTAAAATCAGGGGACATGACCATGTACTATTTCAACAACTATCAAGGAGCATCTCCCATTCCCCCTAACTTCAGTTCACTCGTGAGTACAATTTAATTTGTCAGCGGTCACGTCCGTAGCATTGTGTGACGTCACAGTGATGCCTCACGGCCTCTGACACGGTCCGTGCACCAGCCAGCCAACTGTAAAGAACTTGTCACAAACAACTTGCTTGTGGATGGATGGAAAATCCCAACTGATTTTTGACAATGTGCCTCGATGACCTTATAACACAGCTTCAGCTTCATTACAACCCATAACTGTCCCACTGCTGGGCTTGGATCTCCTGTCACGATGTAAGAAAGTTCCATAGCTTACGCTGACCATGTGCTGATTGGAGGACTTTAGACCCCTTCGAGAATTTATGGGGAACTCTCAGGAATCCAGGTTTCCTTTATCGAGCATGTGATAGACTTCTAATACGCACATGACTTTTCAAAACTCAAGCTGTGCACGGCTTGAACACGGGACCTTCTCGTTCGAGAGAATAAAGTTGTCGCACTAGGTTATTATTGCTACGATACTATACTAACATATTTGATAACACTCAGTGCAAATTCCATCTGGAATTTTTACTACACAAAATCGTTAAGTTTATTTGGGAAACAAATCCAGATCGAATTTGCACGGAGTGTAACCGTATCAGAAGAAGCAGATACCAGAAAAATACTTTTTATTTTTCAGGAGCAGTATATGTATATTTAGCGTTTACTTCACTTATAAAATTTCATTGTATATATTGGCAAAAAAAAACTCTTTTTTTATTATTAATATAGAATTAATTGTACCAATAATGTGGCCTAGTTTGTACTGCTCGTAGGGCGTTACATACTTTTTTTTGTTTTTTTTTTAATATTTTGAGTTACATTATGAAATTTTTTATATAGATTCCTAACGTTTTTGAAAATATTCTGTAGCCTATGTTCATCAGGGTTAATGTAGGATTGTAATGGTAAAAGATTTTTTCAAACCGTCCCAGTAGTTTCGGAGCTGTTCTCAAACAAAAAAACAAATCTTTCCTCTGTGTAATATTAGGATGTATAAATATTACTATGAAGCATAAAACAACTTGTATTGCCTCAGTATTGTTAATAAACTTGACACAGTTCCAGTGACTTCCCAAGTCACGCGAGCTGGGTACGAATAACGACACTTCTGACCCTCGAACTTCTTCATAACTGTATCACTTTTTAAATAGGTAATGACTTTCTTATTTTTTGTAGGAAGTATACTTTTTATACCTCTAATTATGCCAGCAAAGTTAGGTACTTTACACATGTATTCAAAACAATATACACACGAAAATAATGCTATCTGTCTGTCTGTCTAATTACTGAACCGATTTTGATGAAACTTGGTACAAAGGTAGAATAGAACCTGAAATAAAACACAAGTTACTTATTTCGCGAAAAAATGTTTGAAGGAGTTGGAATAGGGGATGAAAGTTTGTATGGAACTTTTTCATTCTCGAAGATATATGTATATATATCCACGTATTTATCCACGGGATGTGGTGTTAATTGTGTGGGTGGGGTGTGGCATTGCAACCTATAATTGGTCCGCCACTGGGCTCGGCCACGGTCCACCACGCTGGCTAAGTGCGTATTGGTACACCTTTGCGAACTTTATAAGCCCTCAGGTTTCCTCAAGATATTTTCCATGACCGCATTAAGTAACTTGTAATACAAACATTTTCATTAGAGATTCACACAGGATTCCAATTCAGGACCTCCCGATAGACCAATGTACAAACCGTTACGCTACCACTGCTGCGTCACGAGGATAAGGCATATCATATTTCCCAGATGTGAACTTAAGGTGCTTTAGACCAGGGATGAGCAACCCGCAGCCCGCGGGCCGCATGCGGCCTTTTGAGCATTTTTAAACAATTTTTTTAATGCTTAGCAGGTCTAACTCTGTGGCAAAATATAAAATAATACAACATAAAAAGCATTATGATACAAAAATTTTGCAAATATATAAAAACTGTACATAGTAACTGTAAAACGTTAAATAGATTTGAGTAGGTATAAGCAATGCTAATGTATGTGCGGCCTTCTAGCAAAATCTAATTTAAATTCGGCCTTTTAATTCAAAAGGTTGCTCACTCCCGCTCTATACCAGTCGACCTCATTCAATAGATACTGTGGAGGAAGGAAAACGATGCGCTCCTTGAACGAAAGCATCTCGTTTGTATTCGTATGTATTAAGGTGAGACGTGTTAGGCTAAGTACTCAATAAATTTTAAAGCAGAAATACATATCTATGTATATATTACAAAAAAATCTCGGGAACACAATCTTATACTATCTACTTAAACTAATAGAAAAACTGTAACGAAGTCAATTCCGTACATTATTTTTTTTTTAAATTTTGATGTAGGGATGCTTTATCTGGAGCCAATCCTGAGGTCATGGGTATTATAAAAATGCATTGTCATCAGGATGAAAACTTTATGGAAAATATCTACTCCTACTTTCTTACACTGTAAGAGGAAATGGGTCTAATTAAGGTTGCTAGATTTGACCCGTAACAAACAAATATACTAATATACAAAAATACACTGTAAGTTAAATAAAAAGTTGTAAATAAACGATTAAATTATTACTATGACACATTTATTGTCTACTAGATTTGTACGGATAAGAAAAATGGA
>DWJZ01006270.1:0-13188 GCA_018249125.1 Asbolis capucinus
ATTTTTTATAATATAAATATCTTATGACTGTATATACCCACATTCAAGCAAATAAAGAATTTGATTTGATTTGATTTATGATATAATTAACTATCAAAGAGGGCGGTAGATAAAATGTTTGAGAATCTCTGTCTTGGAGTATTAGGTTATAATAATTTGTAAAAAGACCTTGTAGTCCTGCGACTGAACAATTAGCACGAATACGGTTCCTGGCTGTAGCATACTAATATATTACATATATAGGAACATAGAAAAGTAAAAAAAAACAACGGTAAAAACTTGATGTTGTAATTGAGCCTAGACAGTGGTCTATCTCTGTGCCAAACTTAATTCAGATCCGCTTAGTAGTTTTTTCGTAAAGAAATAACAAACCAGTAATGAAACATATAAATAATAATGGTATTCTTTATTATAATTGTGTATGTCATTCTTAGAAGGTATTTTCTGAGCCGTAATGATCACCAATATGACAGAGCAAGAAACAAATGTATTTTACGTCATATGACGTCAAGATGAGTACGATTGCCTTTTGTTTCATTAACTTAAATGACATGGCGATGGTGCCTATAGGTCGTCTTTGTCATTCGAACAGAACTTGTTAACAAATTTAGTGACAAAATAGTTTAAATAATGTTTTTATACCTTTATTTTCGTCATTTTTACAAAACTCACATATTGTAATATGGAAAAATTGTTACGGATTTATATTATTGTTTACATTATATATTATGCTTCATAACATTATCGCTGATGCAATCAAGTTATCATGCCACGGAAATGATATAATAATATTTTTTATAATAAAACAACGATCCATAACTATATGATGCCTCAGCATATTTTATCTGTTTAAAATATTTAAAAAAATCACATATTCAAATTCATTTTGATTTTATAAAACTTGTATTCACGATCTATTTGTCAATTATAGTACTGGCACATATGACAATTGTCGTGCATTTATGCACAAAGTATCGGGTTATTGCACTTCTCTTTCGTTTAATCTTTAACTGTGCCAATATGCATAATTCTTCTCCGTCATTTTCGTAGAAAAAGAGACAAAGTCTTTGCTTAACCTATTAATAGATTTCATCCAACATAATGTTAATAAATTAATAGACTATGATGTCATAGAATACAAATGTTTTCAATTTTCTAAAATGCTAACGTCATGCGGAAGATTATTTGATTAATTTGACATATCCAATGAATTGACATTCATTAATTAAGTTGATCGGCGGCCATGTTGGATTCAAAGTAAATAAACAATTCGTTTTCTTATTATTATTCTTTTTACTTCTTTAAAAATTCATTTTTTTCAGATAATGTCACAACATCGTTTTTTTTATTGTTTGATGTAGAACCAAAGTGTATTACATTTTGATCATACTTATTTTTATCTTAGCAACTCCATTAATCAGAATAATTAATTTAAATAATCAAACTATTATATGAAATATGTTTAACAAATATTGGATACATAATTTGTAAAATAAATTAACTCACCGTCTTATTCTGAAGATTCACGTGCAATATTCCATTCAGATATATCAACACACACCTATTTTAAAACCGTCACACGGTACCAAAAATAACTGACCGTGTGTGTATAAACTCACTACAGATAAACAAATTCTTTATTTTGCACTTTATTATTCAAAAGAAGGATATTTAAAATTCTTCTTATATAAGATCATACTCTTTTTTCTTCATATCACATACGTCCACTAGATCTATTTCAGTCACTGAAAGCGAAGACTGACTACATTTTCAATTTCAATATAAATACCGTTCTATTTCACTTGCGATTAAAAAATTACACATTTTTATTTAGAAGTCACACTTTTATCAACTTAATTTGATGGTCGTTTTATTGTTTTAATGATACAGATAATATTGCAAACACAAAGTATAGTTCGCGACAATCTGGGAGCAACTAAACGTTCCTCCAACCAAGCGACGGACAGCCGGCCGTGGCCTTGCTACCGCGTCATTTATTAATCAAATACGTACTTGATTGTTTCTGAATATCAATATAGGGGCAACAGAAACACATACAGTTATAAAATAATCTCTACTAATATTAGCTACTTATTCATTATCCGGTTTCGATTATAAGTGATCGAAAAAATTTGTAATAGCGGGCGCGGTCGGTAGGATGTGACCGCTGGTGAAAATTTCATGAGCGCTTTCGTGCTTTGGAGAGCACGTAAAGGTCCCAGTCGTTATCGTTCGAGTAAAGCATAAAGCCATGTCGGAGACCATAAAATCTTCCGTGACTTGAATTGGAATGTGATTCCACTCCACCATGTATGTTCTAGGCTTCTTTTATATGAATAGAGAACCGTGCTCAGTAAGGAGCGATTAATGGTGAAGTCAATTGTAATTAAAAATCCTTCGTTATATCCGAAATTTTAATTACTGATAGTTCGTTGAAGGAAAGGTAAATATATAACAAATATAAACAACTGCACATGGCTTTAAAAAAATGTTTAATTAATATTCAGTAGACAATCCTATTAAATTCAATTATCATAAATATAGATCAGGCCTCTATAGATCAGGCGCTTGAGACAAAAATTTTTCTGTTATCATTCACGCCAAAAAATAGTCAAAAATGTATGGCAATGACATGCGGGAAAACAAATCCCTTATTGCACCGAATATCATTCCACAAGTCGTGTATACACCAGAAAACGTCAAACATAGAACAACAGATATACATACATGCTTCACTGTCCCGTTTTAAAATTAGGCCAAATTGATGATACAAAACTAAAATAAATGTGTTTGCTATCATATGTGTTCGCATAGTGGGACAATATAGTGAAAAGCATTTTTAAATACTCACAACTTTAATCTCACACATATTTCTATTTTGAGCTTATGTTACTCAATTTCACCGATCTGGAATTACTTTTACTTACCTTTCCGCGTATAAGTAACAGAAATATAGCAAAGAAAGGCAACACTTGAAACGAATTTATAACACAGAAGCTTAACACAAGAATGTCACATTGTATAATCCCGTAGCTATATGCTATCAAATCTGTAATAAGGACTTGAATACTCGTTATAAGGACTAAAGTGAAACCTACAATAGCACATTTAACACATTCCCGGCGACTTCTGTGGCGATGACCTTGAAAGAAAGCTACTGATAGAATTTTAATAAAAGCGAATACATTCAAAAGAAGGACGATAAACTTCAAATGATATGTTATTGTAGTATAATAGTAAAAAAACGATTTGTTAGCCATTTTTAAAAAGAACGGAACGGGCGCAGATAACAACAGAGGAAAGATCCAGAAGAAGGTGGAGTACAGGAGCAGTCTGTGTTTTTTGATGTCGAACACCACAACGATTTTTTCGTACAAATTCTTTGTAAATAGACACATCCAAGCGAGTAACACGAAATCCGTATGATAGTATCCAATATAGATTACATATTTTACTAAATCTGTTACGCCAAGCATATTGTAGACGATGACATTTTCCAATACAGAGTTCAAGATTCTGGCGCACGCCATTTGAAACAGAATAATCTCGTCAAACTTGCGACAACTCTTCAATAGCACAAATAGTATTATTTTTATGATGATCGTCAATAATGATATTGTTATGCCAGTGTACCATAAGATTCTAAAGATATCCATTTCTCTGTCTATAGCGTTTTCGCTTTCCTCGTAATTCTTTTCGACTTGTGTCGACATTGTAGTATTCTTTAAAAAATCTTTAGAGCGTATAGCCTCCAGAACTTCGCATCTGACATATTTAAATACCAAATGTTATCACACTTATCTCTACTCTGCTTTGCGAAACAAAGTATTTGTGTATACGCTTCCCGTTTTGTTGTACGAATGAAATGTGTGTCGATTCGTTTCGGCGTGCGATACACAGCAAGCGATGAGCATAAAGTAAAAAATGTGTTTGGTCGTAATTAACCGCCTGATTCTCATCAATTTATGTGTACCGTTCAGAAATTAAAAGTCATTAAAACCTGTTTTAATATTCAACAATTTAAAATTAACTTTTTATTTAAACCAGTCCTCGACCGCTATAACGGGCCTTCTCTAGGAACAGCGTGAGCAGACCTTCGTGAGTCCTCCTCAGTTACGACTTTAAAAGGCATAGAAAGCTAGCACAGATGTGTGTGAAGAAAGATTCAATAATGTTAAAATACTTTAGAACCTCAGTAATCTTTATTTAATCTTGAAAATTTAGCATTTGACTACGTTTTTACCTGATAGTAAATGGCTAAAGACGGATAGGGTTAGCTACGACCTTCGAACCACGTATAAGTAACGTCAATAAACAGTAACTATCGTCTACGACAATAATTGCGTCATTCAGTATGTACAGATTTAAGCTACTTTCCATAACGCGATAGTACAGAACGTAGAGTGTCTTTCAAAAAGTTTTTAAAGCTAAATTCAGAACTTCATTTTCGAGCACGTTCTGACTCGAATGGGACATAGGTTCAAAAGGGTAGACCCTTTTACTTAAGATATTATAGAGTAAAAAAGCGATTTCACCGCTTCGTTGGATACCGGTTTAGTAACTTCAACGATGACGATAGACGATGGTACGTACTCACATGACCCATCTCCATCAATCTTTCGACGTCCACTGTTGGACAACGGCCTCCCCCAATTATCCACACTCTCACCGCTATTGAATCTTAAGAATCCAGCAGATACCGGCTCTCTTCTTCAGGTAGTCCACATAATGGAAAATACTCGTCTAATCGCTCTAAACATGATAAACCAGCTGAAAAAGTGTCCAAAAATTAACTACACCGGATGACAATTAGGTCAGTAATGAACAAAATATTATTGGCGCGCCTCTGGTGCGTTTAAATTTAGAATACAGAGTTTTTAGGCAATCCTTCTTTTATCCGAAACTTTAATGGCGAGGTTCCATATATTTTGCTGACAACTTAATAAATATTTTTCTCTTTTTTTTAAATTAACCACTAATGCAAAGGTATGGCTGTTGGAGGGTTGTCATTAATGATAACGTAATGATGGTCTGGTAGAGATAGTAGCACACATGGCCTTGTTTGTTGTTATTATATTCATATTTCGTTTTCAATGAAATAAAGGTGTTAATTAAAATTTAGTTTTTATGTAAAATAAAAATCCCGTTACACAAGTTCTTAACTACCGCACTTAGAATCGTTAATGATGTCTGTAATGTAAGTAATGTCTATTCCTTAGTACATATACACATTTTTAGTAAATAATGATTAAAGAAACTAGTGTGATTAAGGGCTCACGAACTAATTCACGAAATAATGATTAAAGAAACTAGTGTGATTAAGGGCTCACGAACTAATTAGGGTCTATTTATAATTTCTAAAGATCCTGTCTGCAGTTGAAATTCAACCGTATTACAATTAAAAATTAATTGTTATTGACTGTACTGAAATAATCAAACGTGAGTGTGAGTAAAATGTGCAAATATTCACATGCCGCCCACGTTATTTTCGTAGATCAATGTACAAAGATTTCTGCTTCACGTAGATATTAATTTAATCGGCAATCGGCATTGCAGCAAAAGATGGAGGCCTCCTCCTAGTAAAGGCCTCAGCATGAGAGAGCCTTGCTCGGCAGTAGGCCATTAGTGGTAAACCAATAATCATATTTCCGACCTCCACAATACGCTACCCAATAACAATACTATAAATCTTTCATAATGCCAGCCGAGAAGGGGAAGCTCGGGTAAAGTGGATCTTCATGAATCCCAAAAAGAAACATTTATTATCATCATAGCAACCCACAACCGTCCCACTACTGGGCTCAGGTCTCCCAATGGGGTAGGCATGGTTGAAGCTGGCCAAATGTGATTGGTGGTCACACACCTTTGAAAACTTTACGGAGAACTCTCACGTGTGCAGGTTTCCTCACGATGTTTTCCTGTCCGTAGCAAGTAATAATCTGCTTCTGATATACATATAAACTTTAAAATTAGAGGTGCGTGCAGCTGGATTTAAATCCAGGACTCCCCATTCGGGAGACCAACGTTCAAACCACCAGGCTATCACTGCGTTCAAACAAACATTACTTTATATTACTCTTCTTTTTCCCTTAGTCAGTCTCCTTTCCATTTCTCTACTTTCAACAGCCAGCCTATTTTTGTTTTACGAAATTATTTCGAAGTCATGTTTGCAAGTCGTTCGATGGCAATTCAACCGGAATTTATATTAATTGCACTTCAGTAACAATTTATTTTCTTTATTTTCATACAATATAAACCAATCATAACTAAACAACCCACCACACCAGACAATGGTTTGTAGGCGGAGAAAGTTTGAAGAAACTCTATAGGATCGGAATACAGTTGACATTTCGTTGACGAACAACTTTTGTATCGATATCGTTGGTGTGCAGTTGAACGCCGATTAAATGTAAATATCAATTGCGGTTAATCGATTAAGTCGCTACGATATCACTTTGAATTTTCAACTGGGAATCGGCCGACTGAAGCGGTAAGTGTCTTGCTTTAACGATATACTAGTTATCTTCCTTCTTTGTCTTCCGTGCTCGAGTGGGTCTATCATTTCATGGCAATGCGTCATTGACATCCCAGCCTGTTATTGCTAATATCTAGGTGTCGGTATTTACCATCAGGTATCCTTTCTACTTGTTTGTTTGCTTATTCCATAAACAAAAAAGTAACGGTTGAATGGTTCTCTATCAGACAGAATAAGCAAATTTGGTTTTAGGGCATCATCTTAGTGGGTACCAAAAATAGCACTCAAAACAATTATTGTAAACACATGGACTGCTGTTTAAAAACTTGCTTTTTATACCAATTAATGTTTTAAATTTACGTTCTTGGTCGTGACCCCCAAAACCGGGGTCCCCATTGTGGGATCGGATCAACTTTGCCCAGGTTCCCCTCTGCATGAAGAAAGTAATCGATTGGAATCTGGCTATTCTCGTCTGGCGCCACTCTGCCGAGATCTGGAGTGGAGCGGCGGTCACCATGACAACGGCCGTGTCAAGTCGATGAGAGGTTTCGATGCCATTGATGGACTAGATCTTATAAGTTTTTGTAGTTATAAAGAATAGTAACTGACGTCACTCCATTTCGAAAAAAAAATCACAGAAATTAAAGAAAATAAAACTCACCCGCGTGAGATGTAGATAAAAAGTCGTCTGTGTTATTCCAGACTATAAACTATCCCTGTACCAAATTACATTAAAATCCGTTCAGTAGTTTTTGTGTGAATTAGTAGCAAACTTGCATCTATACTTCCATGTTCACAAACCTTCGGATTTACAATATTAGTATGGTTTAGGGAAGCATAAAACAAAAAAATAAATAATTACCTAAGTGACCTTGCGGAAATGACGTCATGTCTAGACGTTGTCATTTTCATCATAGGAGACAAACTGCGAAAAACATAAATATTCCACTGTGCCAGAAAACTCCAAATAATTGATTTATAAAACACCGACGTGAATTAAAATGAGAATTTCATGAAGGGTTAACACCTTGTTCATCCTGTACATTGTTCTCGTGGCCACCGTGACCTGCCTTTTCAGTCCAGAGCTGTGGGGATACATGCAGCCACCAGAAATGTCAGTGTGTGTTTTTCCGTCGTTCATAGCCCTGCGGCAGGTTTCGATTGTACGTGATCGAAAAAATTAAGCAACAGCAGGCGCGGCCGGTAGGAAGAGTGACCGTTAGTTTTAAAAAAGCATGAGCACGGGTCTCTCCTTATAATGAGGCGGCCTAGAGCATACTTTACCACGCTGCCCCAATGTGAATTGGTGATGGAGTTAGACCGACGTGGCTTAACTATCTAATGACAACAACCGGAATCGATAACTTTACGTGCCCTCCGAAGCACGGACATCATCAAGAAATTATCCTGCGAGTGGTCACACATTCTCATTACCTCGCCCGCTATTGCTTAACTTGGTGATATATCAGGACCCAAGCATAAGGCAGCTGCCTTATGGACCCAAGCATAAGCGCTTGAAGATAGGCTGGCTGAATCTCTTCTTGCCAAAAAACTACGAAGTCGATTGAAAATTACACATAATAATATATTCCTTCTTGGCCCGCAACGCATTGATACCCCTGGTATTTACATCAGATGACCATCTGCTCGTTTGTCTGCTTGTAACATCAAAAAATGCTAAAAACGCTTCAACGAATTCGCTGCGATATCACAACGACTTGAAACGAGAATCGGCGGATAGGGTAGGTAAAAAAAAAGTCTATTTTTTTCATTTAATTCCAATACTTGATATTTTGACAAAGCGTTGTACATTAATCAGAAACATCAAAATTTTCTATAAAATAATATGAATCACATTGTAAATAATTCATACAACATTTAAAGCGTTTAATTGATCAATAGTTTGCAAACATCATAAATTTTATATGCAAGGCCTATTCAGATAGCATATAAGTGTTTTCAAGTCAAAAATAGGCTTCTAAGTGCGCTTTACCATCGAAGAACTCATCGCCTCTTACCATCAGGTGGGAGCGTAGTCAAGCACAGTGCGCTCGTGCGTGTGGATTGGTGGACTTCACACACACGAGAACTTTTATGGAGAACTCTCAGATATGCAGAATTTCTCAAGATGTTTTGTTTCGCAAGTGAAAATCAACGTTAGATACGCACGTCGATTCTTTGAACCAAAAACTGTTGATTGTTTTTCAATGTTTCTCAGTCCGGTTTATAATAATTACTCGTTTTAGTAGAAAATTTTAAATATTGTTAGTACAACAATTATTAAATAGTAATATTACTTTAATAATATTTAAAAAATAATAATTCTCATAAAATAAAACAGAAATCTATCTCAATAGGCCCCTACATTCATACATACATAGACACTAACAAATATCTAAAGATATGTTGTATTTTATATTTAGAATACAATATTCATAAAAGGATAAAGATTACAATTTTTATTTATACACATCGAATATTTAGATATAGTTGAAGTGAATAAAATATAAGAAAACTTGCCATGCCCAGTTTCCAATGTAACAGTAGAGTTTTCAATGAAACGGATAGGACGGAAAATTAAAGAATAATCTTGGTGTATTATTTTAAAATACAATGTATGTGGCGGACATATTAAGATTTCATATATTTCTTTCAACAAACGGGGTGACATTTTTCTAGTAAATTAATATCTGAAATTGAATTAATTCATCCCAAATATTGTTGTTCAATCATTTTGTTACTGAAGAAGTTAGTGAAGAGTTAAGGACGCGAAAACTTTAACAGCCTTTACTTCGGAAAATTCTAAATTCGCCATTTTGTACAAAAACATCGATTTTTTGTACTATCGATATATAACTATCGAGAATCACTGTCAAGCACTACTTAATAGAATGAAAAAAAGTACGATCGAGTTACTGTACTAGTGCTGCACTCTAGCGACAAAATATTGCAATAACCTAAGTCACCCCGTCTGCACAGTTTATAAAGATACGCAGACAACAATCTATGAGCTAATTAAAGCGCAGGACGTTTTATTGTCGTTTTTTTATTTGTTACCTACACACACATACATTTTCAACGAGATATCGAACATCTATCATGCCTTATGTATTTATACTACGTCATGTCGACGGTTAAAGGCAAAACTGAGTAACTGACATTTACCAATTTTTTAAGGAGAGACATCTATGGTTTAAAAATTAAGAAAAAAAAATGAAATTCAAATAAAGAAACACAGTTAAGCTAAGAAATACAAAAAATTGCAAATATTAAAACTCTAAAACATACATTTTTTTGTTTAAAATGTGATTTATCTTGTAAAGTTATTGCTCAAAACAAAATAATGCCTATATTTATTTTTCATGTTTTGTGTTAATTTATTAACTTGAATCCATACACACATGCACAGCCACAGCAGATCCTGAGTGCGAACCTATTCCTACAGTGCTTAAATTAATAGCGTAGCTAAATTCATGATTTTAATGCACAATTTAATATATTTTAATATGTAAGCTATTGTAACTACAAAATTGTATTAAGAATTTTGGAATCAATATTTTTTCTTCTTCTAATTAAACGTTAAGTATTTGGCAAATACCACTTGCGTAAAATATTATAATTTCCTAACACCTAAATTCCACAAACATATAAACCCTTTAAAATTACAGTGAGCCTTATTTCGTTTTGACTGGTATATGTGAAATTTACAAGTACTCTATCTAAGTGTCTACAAGTATTCTTTGACTTCACCCATCTTAGATCGCCGTCGAAGTCGACTTTGCCCGCGTGAAGTAATAAAGAGCCTATGTGTTATTTCGGACCAAAATCTATCTTTATGCCAAATTTCATTCAGATCCGTTCAGTGCTTTTTAAGTGAAGTAACAAACATCCACCCTTTCTCACGAAAGTTTGTGATGTCACAAAAGTTCTATTTATAATACCAGTATATAATTTTTTTCTAAATATTTGACTCCATTTTAAAATTTGTTATATGTCGCTTACTCAGTTTTTCCTTACAACCGTCATATTCAACATAATGTTCAGTTGTTAATATATTGTGATGTTGACTTTTGGTTAAAAATAACTTTTTTATATCTTAGGCTAATGCTTAACAGTAATTAAATCTCGGTATATTGTCTTGTAGTGGAAATCTGTAGATACATTGTAAAAATATTAGTTTTTCTATTTCAAGTATAAAAAGCATTCAAGCAAATTTTTTCAGATGTAAATAACTTGATTTTAATTTGCTTTTATTGATAAAATACCCTTTAGCGTTCAAAAATTATACTGACACAATATATGAACAACAAACATGTTAATATTTGCTATGCGATTACATTTTTATGAGTTTAATATTCCACATGCCGAAAAACTACATTTAACACTATATTAACTATATAATCCAATACAAATATGTAGATATAGTATATCTATGTCTCAAATAAACACAAGATAATAATGAATATAATAATATTAAATTTAAACAAAATGTCTTGGATATAAAACTCTATCTAAATAACTCCACATGTCAAATTAAAATGGTAAAAATGTATAAAAACATTCCTCACAAAGACTGGTATGATAACTAGACAGGGCGTTCGGAGCTTAGCCTACTCATTAACGTTCAAGTGGCGTCAAATCACACATTTAGACTGAAGTTTTCTTCCAAAACGTTAGACCAGGGGTCGGCAACTCGTGGCCCATATGCCATTGCGGTTAGGGCCACAAAGATTTCATTTACACGACGCAACTTGGCATGTCTTATGATTTTTCCCACGACGACACGTGAAACGTGACGCGCATCAATATCTTTAAAACAATTGTGGCCCTATTATAATAAAATGCCGACCCGTACATTAGACCCATCGACCTTATATTAGACCAACCAATACATGTAATAGAAATGACCAATAACAGTGCATTATTTTTCGTAGCAACTAAAAAGCTATATTTTCGTTGGCTGCAATTTACCCATCTAAATAAACTATGACCTCAGCCATTGCACGCCAAACCTGTGACGCCAATTGAGTTCGGAACAGCATGTCTAGTATACATAAGTCTTTGATTGTCTATAATAAATCGTATCAGGAACTTAAATTTTACAATGAAAGCTTTGGTCAATATTATGGAAATTAATTATTTTTAAAACTTAATTATACATCTTATACATGTGTAAAATATAATTGGATAAATATAAGAAAAATGTACTTTAAAAATAGCAAATTTCATTAAACATTTTCTTTTACCCTTTCAATTTCTAAAATGATTTTACACAAAATGTTATAATGGAGCACAAATAAAATAATTATATATTTGAAGTAATTGTAATATTGTAATTAACTTTTACAGAAAAGTAAATTGCAGATAACAATTTCATGGAAGTTCAAGTGAAGCAAAATCACGTTATATCCATGCTTAAAAATCATTCAAGTTACTGTAAAAAGATTGAATTTCAAAAATGTTATTCTTGTACATTTTACACCTTTATTCTTGATTGTCAATATACATCTAGAATTCGTTAGATGGCGCTGGAGTGACATGCTTAGGGTAATGAAGTGAACAATTAAGTTTAAAAGGTTTTGCACATCTGAAGAGATTCTAATGTGAATTTAATGTTTTTCAGAAATTTACTCCATATGAAGTGACATCCAAAAATATGTAAATACAAATTTTGATAACCAGAATTTCTAACACAACAAAATATTCACAACCAGATTATCATGACAAGGACATTAGCACAACTGTATAAATATTACATCTATTAATATGACGAATATTAATGGAATTGTTCTAGGCTATTTTGCGGAAGACAATTCTGTTTTTCTTTTATTAAACATATAATAACAAGTTTTTTACCTACCAAGTACCTTTTTTTAAAACACTTTCTCGTACAAAAATGGAAATTATATGTGTCCACGGAGCATTTTTCATTTAAGCACATTTTTTTTAATTTTCAATTCATTGTTTTAATGACACGTGCGCATACAGAACTAGGCATCCATTTTCATAAAACCGTGTTAACATTTTCGTCGTTTTGTGCTCAGTTATCAAAAATGACCACTTATAAAATAAATTATTAAATTATTTTATTATAAAATGTAAAAAAATATATTAAAATTTTACTTAAACATGAGAAGCAATCAATTACTCATAAATAAGTCCAATTTGTTTAATATTAACCCTAAAAAAGTATTTTTTATTAAGTAGTACCACTTATATTTGAAGAAATAGTATTATATTTGTTAAAATAGGTCATGTTTATAACATATACAAGCAATAATAACAATAGACAAACTATACACATACTTTACTAATTCAAGGTTTATTAAAAATATTTAAAAACACAAGATTTCAGTATAGATACGTAATACAAAGAAATATACAAAATTACATAACTGTATTGTTAACCGTTGAGAAGTTCCATTGTCTGGAGCCAATCCTGAAAGTAGTGTCAGGTCATACTTGTCATAAAAATGCATTGTCATCAGGACTGAAGGTTTATGCAAAATTTCAGCTCCGTAGTGTAAAAGGAAGTCTCATTAAACTTGCAAGATTTGACCCGTAACAAATTAATGTACAAATATGTTAACATACTAATATACAAACATACACTGCAAGTTAAATAAAAGCTAGTAAAAATAGTGATAAAATATCTTCATATATATTTCATTATAAAATTAGGAAGATAGTGAAAACCAAATTTATATCCAAAT
>DWJZ01006271.1:0-13187 GCA_018249125.1 Asbolis capucinus
ATAGATAGAATGATTGAAGAGGAAGGCTTATAAGTATAATAACATTTAATATAGAGTAGAGAAATACTGTAATTTTTGAGGTATCTAATATGATGTCGTAAATAATTACATATTTTTCCGCTTACATTGCAAACGCAGGCTGAATTGAATTTTTTTTGTCGTTTACTTTTTACAAAAATAATGGCATATTTTCGAAGCAATTTTAAGCAATACAGCATTAATCCTTATCCTTAATTAAGTACCTTAAATACATTGTTAATTTAATATAGATTAAAATGGCCGTTTACAGCATGTGATTTAAATGAATATTTTCGAAGATATTACAGATTTAAAATAAAGGGGTATAGCGGTTGCGGTGTTACCGGCCGGTCGACGCGGCGGCGCGACACGTTCTTTAATATTTTTTTTCATTGAGTGATATTGGCTATATATTTTATACACGTGCGAAGCCGGGACGGGTCACAATTACACATAATATTAACATTACTATTACATGTATATATATATATAACTAAAAGATAGTTTCAGTAGTAAAGACGATGTTTTTCCTTTTAAAAACTGAGAATTTAGTGGTAATTTGGTGATAAATTAGTATGTTAAAAAGCTGATTTCTTCAGGACTTCAGATCTGGAACAAACCTGGCACGTAACAACTTAATCTTCCATAATTGAGGTCTTCACGTAGTTACAGTGGGAATTCGTACAGGTCTTAATGACCTGGTACAGTCACAGCTTATGGCTCCGAGGTTTGTGTTAATTGTGATCGGCAAAGTTAGGTAAGAGCGGATATCGGAAAGTGGTCAACACTAATGGAAAAAAAAATTAAGCGCTTTCGTGGTTTCCCGGGCACGTGATTTCAATCCCGCAGAGTTATTACTTAAAATTTGCAAACAGCGAGCAAACAAAAAACGATCAGCAATGACAGCACGTACCATCGCTACGAGTCGAAAAACATTTTATTACATACGCGATCGTTTGCATAACTCGCACTCGCTGCACTCGCTGATTGATACCGTATACTTTTTGCGACGAAAATAGCGCCAATAACAATTAAATAGCATGATTATATTATTATACGTTATACGAATTCGCGATCTACGAGCGATTTTCGCACAATATTCGTCATCGCTTTCCGTTTGCAAAATCCGTAATAAACCTGCCGGTTGTTGACATATGACAATAGATTTTATTATCACCCGACTTGCACGTCAATAATTTAACGTAAATAATAACAATTCTGAACCGAGAACAAACGCTCATCTGTCACAGGCATTTAGTTAACGTAGCATTAAGCACCAGGGTAGTCATGACTAAGAGGATAGAAAAACATACATGATTTCATACTAGGTTTATGAAAGTTTGTGAAGATGGATGGAGATATGGATGGATGGATGTCTATTACTCCGTCACGCACAAATTACTGAATGGATTTGAATAAAATTTGGCACGGAGATAGATTACAGTTCGGAATAAAACATAGGCTACCTTTTATCAGCATACCACGCGGGCGGAGCCGTGGACTGACCTTTGTAAATGGATAAAGTTTAAAAATAAAATGACTACGCTTCCCTATTTTTATCAAATAAACCGAATCTCGTTAGCCTCCCTCCGGCCTTACGCGGTTTAATCAACATAAATACATGTTGTTAAACAAATCACACAAACTTGTTTATATATTACAACAGGCAAAAATAGGGTTGGCAATTTTTTGTTATGGAAAATATAAGAATCATTCATTCGTTCCTTCATTAATTCACTCATATACATATGTATAACTAGATATTTTTAAGGTGAAACATATATAAAAGGCGATTCTTGGCAGTAAGGAGAAGTCTTATGACCGTAGCATGCCGAGCCATTTTATTTTTATTAAATTGATAATTACTTCTGAGATATAGCAGTACTCACAGATTAATAGATAAACAGACAAAAAATCCAGAAATACAGATAGGTATCAGTTACGGTTTTAATATATGTACTGAATCGGTATTGAATCTGTATCAATACAGATGCCAAACTTGTTTATAAAAATATATGAATTTTATGCATGTATCCCTGTCAGTAAAATCGTTTTATTTTAACGGTATTAAACTTCAAGCGCAATTAAAACCAGTTCAGTTGAACTGTTCGGCTCGCTGGTCAAAGCCGTTCGTATTGCAACAAACAATTTAGTTAATTCTGTAGTGAAAACGAAGTGTCGAATGCGTTCGAAGCGTTTTCACTACACACAATTTTATTTCTGTTACAAAAGATTTTAGATCTTATTGTTTTTATAAGATCTACGTTAATGTAATCATAGCGCTATAGCTGAGCGGTTTATGTTGATTGTGACTGATCGAAAAAATTAAGTAACAGCCGTCGCGGTCAGTAGGAGAACAGGTGACCATTAGTGGCAAAAATGTTGGAGGGCTTATAATGCCGTCGGTACCGTTGTTGTTATTTCCGACATTTGGTTTTGCTATCAGCCTCTCTACCAATACGCACTGGAGGAGCGTGGTGGAGTATGCTTTAGGCTTCTATAATGAATACCTATATTTGTAAAGAGAAAAACGTGATGGTTTTATTATAACTTAGATAAGTTACACTCCGATTTGTTTAATGTAACATTAAATAACCCGAAAAATTGAGTTGCGGAAATAATATGAAATATCAAATTTTCCAATATGTACAGCCCTGGTGAGACACAAAGTATTTGTACGCTTTTATTATCCTCACTGTCACCCCTATTATGCTATGTAAATATACAATGGCAAACAAGAATGGCAAATAAGATTGGTATGTAGAAATCTAGACCCGGGTGTACAATTGAGTTAGTATTTTAACTTTTAAAGATTATTTGGTCAGATTTTTTTTTGCCACCTGAAGGCTTCCGATTTATCTTAATGATTACTATGTAACTGTAACCAACGGCTTTACGTGCCCTCCGAGGCATGAAAGAGCTCATGAAATTTTGCCACTGGCGGTCACCCATATTCCTACCGACATCGACGGCCATTGCTAAAATTTTTGATTAACTTAGCTCGTAACATGCTTGACGATCTAATAAGAGCTTATAAATACCTTCAAGATTTTTTTTGCAAAATAACCTTGCCTATATTTACCCTGAACTTCTATTCTGTACCAAATTTCATCAAAATCTGTTCTTTAGTTCGAACTTTGGATCATCTGGAGACCAGAATCAGACCGCTTGGTTGTCATTGCTACATAAATCTATAAATTTAATCAATCACAGTCTACATCATCTCAATAATTAATCATTCTCTTTGATTGACATGATTAGTTGATATTGAATTATTCATTCCAGAATATTAACAACAACCTATTTTGAGGATTAGGAACGTGTCATACCAATAAAGATAGAATATATGTACGAAATTTAAACAAAAGCGTTCGGTTAAGTGTGAGTTTTGAATTACTAGAATATTTATTAAGAAAACTTGCTAAAAACCTTTTATTTAACTTCCAGTGCATGTTTGTATATTAGTATGTTAATATATTTGTTTGTTACGGGTTAAATCTTGTAAGCTTAATTAGACCCACTTCCTCTTACACTACGGAGCTGAAATTTTGCACACTTCTTCAGTTCCGATGACAATGTTATAATAAGCTTCACCAGACACTAGTTTAAGGATTGGCAAGGGAACTCCTCAACGGTTAACAGCACAGTTATGGAAATTGAGTTGTTTCTTCATATTAGGTATCTATAATTAAAGCTTGCGTAGTTAAATATTTTTCACAAACCATGCATGTTTATCATTTTATATCAATTTGTTTGTTGGTCCTTTCCAACTCTCTGAATACTACGTACTCTGAATTGTTGGCGAAAGAGCTCCGATGTTATTAGCAATATTGTTCAAAATTCTCTGGAAAAGGTTTTGGTACCAAAATAATATCTATCGGACACACGGTTGATGAGTTAAAGCGCAGCAACGTGTGCCGAGTACAGCTAGTTATCCAAAAATTTTGGGATAACATACCAAGATTTAAAAAATATATCTCTTTTTGCTACTTTCAACAGAATGACTATGCACATAATATAATTGACTCGCTTACTAGTTAATAGGCAGAAACGACTCTAAAAGTCTATTTGTTTGATTAAAATACCCAAATTTGAATATAGAGTGATCTGAGGGCTGTTGAAGGAGTGATTTATTAAATTGTACAATTGATTTATTAAATTGTACAATTGATTTATTGAACAACTAGTGACAACCCTCGGTTCTCTTTGGTCCAGTACAGGGCCATACAGCTTAAATTGACATATATTTATTGTTTTTGAACCGATTTTGATACAAAATTAACTGTTAATAAATCCAATCCAATTACTATCCGTCTCACTCTTGGGCTCGTGGGCTCGTACAATGTGGAGGATATAGGCCATAGTCCACCACGCTGGCCAAGTGCCGATTGATTTCACACACCCTCGAGAACTTTATGGGGAACTCTCGGTGCAGGTTTCCTTACGATGTTTTATTTTACCGTAGCAAGTGATAATCCATTTCCGATAATTAGAAGTACGTATCGCAGGATTTGAATCCAGGATACCAGTTCGGGAGACCATGATGTTTAATTTTATACAATTAAAAATATGCATTGCAGTCCACATCTTTTCATAAAAAGACGCTACCTATGCATTAAAATTATTTAAACTTCAACCATGCTTCCCACGGTAAGTGAATTTGCAAACTTATGCATCAATCCTAGTTGTGCTTTTCTTCTTCTAGGCAATTCAAACTCTCATATTGAAATATAATATAAATTTTAAACTGCACCGAACCACCGCTACAGCGTTCGTAGCATAGCCCGTGGGAAGCTGCCTTAACATAAAAACGAAATACTGCTGACAAACTGGCCAACAATTAAGCAGAATGTATAAAAATTATAATATTACATAAGTTTTGTTAAATAAATGAAAAACAAAATACATTAAATTGTAATGCGTTACGTTTAAAACTCTAACCGATGTAATAACATAGCATATAACATTTGATATGTATCGTATAACAGACTTGTAACAAAGTAATATGCACGACGTGATAAAGTGAAGTTATGAAGGTGTTGTAATAAGTTACGAGCAGTTGGACGGCAAGTACTCGGATATACAGGGTGTGCCTACTTGTTACAATGGTCATGAACACGTGAGACGGATTTAACAAGTTATACATATATAGACAGACTATTGCGTTATCCTACTAATATTATACACGTAAAAGTTAGTGGGGATGGACGAATTGATGGATGGCTGGATGGATGGATGGATAGATGGCTCGGTGGCTGGATGGATGGTTGGTTGGTTGGCTGGATGGTTGGAAGGTTGAATGTTCAGATGGTGTGATGGTCGAATGGTTGGATGGATGTCTGGATGGCTGTTTGTATGCAAGGATGGTGGATTCATCCAGAATTGATGGATTGATGTTTTGATAGATTCATGGGTAGAATTTAACGTTTAATGTAAAAACGACTAAACGGATTGAAATTGAATTGGATACAGGAATAGATTAGACTTTAAACATTTAGACGAATGATGAACGCATGATGAAAGAGAACGCATGGTAATATATGTATATAGTCAGGTTCAATATGTAAATTGATAAGTTTTTAAGCTAAACGGGCTTTACTAGTTTACTTGGATAAATATCTGGAGCTTTCGCGACTATCCGAGCGAAGCGACATAACTCTACGTCTCTTCGAGCTTAAATAATAAAGCTTTAATGCCAGAGGTAGCGCAGTAAGCTCGGGTTACACGTCACATAATGGTTCCTAGAGAAATTTTCCTCGTCCTTTTTGAAATAATATTAATTTTTGTGCGGAAAATTTGAAGCGTATTTTTAGTAAGGGAAGTTGCGTGCGAACAAATATTATTGTATTTTTGGATGTAATTTGGTTTATATTCGCTTTCAAAATTCAAATAAAGCTAATGAGCTCAAGATGAATATTTGGTACTCTTTCACGTAAAGTGAACAAATGAAATTGGACACAGGAACGTTATCATTTGAAATAAAACTTTAATCACTTTTTGTCAACATACAACGCGGGCGGAACCACGTGTCAGGAGTCAGGAGTCTAGTTGAATATATAACAAGAAAAAAAAAAATAGTGCTCGCTTCCCACTTGCTCTTAGCAGATATTTTTCTCTACTCCACAAATCTATCTTAAAGTTTTAATTTGCGTGTTTAATTACTGTTTTAAATGTAGTAACGAACGGTCTATCATCTAGAATTATAATTAACTTGAAATAATTAAAATCTCACTCAGATTCTCATCTTTGCTTCAATACTAACTGGTACTAATAAGCCTTGCATATTAAATCTGGTTAAGAAGTAATTAGTTTTCTCTTTTATTAGGTTCCGTTAAACTAGTTTTACCGTGCTCATGATTCAAGGAACTGCTCGAAATATCGGTATAAAAAATATACAAGCAGTTTTTGTATCTGTGATTATATACCTAAGTATAAAAAAATCCAATTGATATTTAAAAAAATAAACAATATTTTTTGTAGATTTTATGTTTTGAAGTGTTTTATGCTGCCACCAATCCACATTGGAGCTTGACGGAATACGATCCAGACCTCCTCATTTATAAGGAAAGACCCATACTCAGTAGTGAGCCATTGATGTACCAGGTTTTGTCTCCTTATAATTTCCTACCCAAGTGCATTCTGATAAAGCTCTCTGTTTAGCGATAAGACCGCTTTTTATGAACGTCTCTGTGATTTTGTGTATACAGAAAAGAATATTTGGTATTGAATTGTATTGTATTGTTTTAAATCTGCGCCAGCAAAATTTTTAATACCGAAAATCAAAATCAAAATAAAGTTTGATGTTGAAATATGTATACAGCGAGGTTAAAAGGAATGCATAAAAGTATAATGTAAAATCTGCAGACTGTAAAAGCAACTACGAAGGCTTGTCCTAACATGCTGGTATGATACAAGAGTACAAGGGTTCAAACTGTCCTCGGGACCCCCAAAACGAGATTGGCCACGGACGCGCAGTTAAATTTTTACTGAGTCATATTCATAAAATCCCTTTGTACAGTATTTTGAGTTTTGCTGACTGTTTGAAGGTTACTCGATTAAAATAAAGCCTTTATGAGGAAATTTTAAACTTTAGGCTTCGTAAAAAATATTCTTCTTCATTGCAAACCATATCTCACTACTGGGCTCGAGCCTCCACTCGCTGTATGAGGGGTCTAGACTTATCCACCACACTGGTCAAGTACGGATTGGCTTCACACACATTCCAGAAGTTTATGAAGAACTCTCAGGTATGCAGGTTCCCTCACGATGTTTTCCTTTACAGAAGCAAGTTATAATTAACATGTTATAACGACGTACGCAAGGCACATATTGAACGACGTGTTGAACCAACGACGTGGTTATTGAGAACTAATACATAATGCTTATATGATACAACTGGCACCCTATAAATACGTACATAACTAATAATAACTAGTAATAAAATAACTTTGGTGGAGCGGTTATATGCCACCCACAGGTCTCCGATATAGCTTATCAATTGACATTTAACGATAACAACCGGAATGGCTTTACGAGCCTCCGACGCACGGAACTACTCATGACTTTTTTAAGAATGAAAGAAAAAAATTTAAATTTTTAACTTTCTTGAACTCCAACAACCAGCGAATTTCTATTGTACATTTGTAATTCTTAGAAAACATTCGAGAATAACTTAATGAAGTGAAAAGTCAGATTTACAGCAAATATTCTTTTGACTTAGCACAACGGAACATGTCTTGAAACTTGACAGAACAACAAAGGAATAAGGCAACGGAAAGTCAGAAGTTGAAAATAACAATGTTATATAATTTGTTATTGGTCTTGTCTTGGTTACTGTCATAGTTTTAGAACACGTATAAAATTTTCAAATAACTTTTGTCAACTTTGACAGTGTTTTAAAATGATTTCTTTTGTTATAAAATACTATAAGTAAATATTTATTGTTAGCAGCTGTGAATACTTCTGACAAAGTCTAACTGAAGTGATAATTATTTAAAACTAAAATTAAAGGCGGAGGTTTCAGGTCTAATTGACAGACCTGTTGGTCTAGTGGTTAGTGAACCTGACTGCTACGCCGAAGGTCGTGGGTTCGATTCCCGCCCAAGTCAAACTATTCTGTGATGAGCAGGAATGTTTGTTGTGTAAATATCTATATAAGTATGTATATAAAACATATATGCATGTTTATCAGTTGTCTAATCACCATAGTACAAGCTAGAACTTAGTTTGGGATCAGATAGCCTTGTGTGAGTTGTCCAAAGATATAAAATATATATATATAATACAGGTGTTCCCAGAGACGCTGAGATCACTAGGCTTGTAACAGTACTCTCATACGTAACTGATACCTCAGTCCAATTATTTTCCAAAGTACTACGAAGATTTCATTATAGTAACCCTATATTGTTCTCGATAAATTCTCACAAAAGTTAGATGGAAAATTGCTGTTTTTCTTTTATTGCTTATTTCGATAATACAATATTTTTATTTACTTGTTAGATTGTTTTTTTATTAGTTTGTAAATATTTATATAGTTGGGCGTGAATCGTTTCATATCTCCCTTATTCTTCTACTCTTCTTGGGCGCTATTTGTGTTCAGAGGTTTCCGAATCCTGAAGATCATTTTAATTTTTCAAAGGTTCAAATCACAGGTTCGTCCTTATGATTTTGGAGGCCTTTATAACATTAATAAAGACTTTTAGCTTTTCACTCTTTATCTTACACACGGCCATCTGAACCCAATCTAAGCGTTAGCTTGTGCTACGGTGAACAGAAAACTGATAAACATATATATATACTTTTAAATACATACTTAAATATATATTTTTATTACACACCCAGACACACAGATCAAACATTCCTGCACATCACAGAAAAGATTGACCTGGGTGGGAATCGAACCCACGACCTCCGGTGTAGTATTCGGGTTCACTAACCACTAGACCAGCCGGCGGCAATATTATTTTAAAGTTCAATTATTTGTCATAGGCTAATATAAATTATATTCCTCTTCCTAAGTCCTAAACACCGATTGCCACCTGGCTTCAATTCTAGCTCCTGAATATCTCTGAAAAATGCTCCTAATCTTCTCTGTTCTTCTTACCTTCTGAAGTATTTTCAGATCGTGAAAGGAGTAATTCAAAAAGGTATAAAAAGCTCTTTTTCAGGGCCGGTGTTATATTAACGAATTATAGTATTCCTCCTGTCTTTAGTCGACTGGGACACGTTGGCTACTCTGGTTTTTCGTCAGTCTCTAGACCATTCAAAACCTTGACAATATACCAAAAACTTCAATTCCCTTCAAGGTTGATAGTGAATGTTCGGCATATTTTGAGGTCATTGTGGCAGACAAAGGCTTTGTGGCTCTGTAATTACAGCGGCGCTGCCAAAAATTCGTCTTCATATGCCTCAATAACTGCGATGTGTCGTGCAGCAAGTTACGTTGCATAACTTTTACAAAGACTTTCTAAAATCCATTAATGGTTCTTTACTAAGTGATATATCCTCCTGACTATCAGATCAGATCAGAGCTTACTGTCCCTGGTACAATGCGGATTGAATGTTAGTAGATTTTACTAAATTTCCTTCGATAAAGTAATAATATATCGTTGATAGGAATCACAGACGGGAAGAAATATTTTTAAAACTAGGGTCCGTCCGCGGCTTTTCCATGCCGTGTGTTGATAAAAAGTAGTCTAAGTGTTATTCCAGAGTATAATCTATCCCTTTACCAAATTTCATTCAGTTCTATGCGGTAGTTTTTGCGTGAAGGAATAACAAACATACATATATCCTCACAAATTTTTATAATATTAATAGGATGTCATTCTTTTATTGGGAAAAGTTTTATGGACTAAACTTACACTAAACCCAATGTTTACTCTACACAGAGTGAAAGGGAGAAACTATTCAGTTCCTAGTAGCCGAACCCGCTACTTAGTACGCGCAGGAGTTTTATCCGAGTAACTCCCGATCCCGCGGGATTTCCCTAATAAAAACTATCCTATATGTTAATCCAAGTTACCCTCTATGTGTGTGCCAAATTTCATGAAAATTATTTCAGCAGTTTTTGGGTGAAGGAGCAACAACAAACATACAAACTTTCGCATTTATAATATTAATATGATACTAAGATGTGGTATGAATGAACTAAATTACAAGTACCGACTAATTACGTTCCTTTTGAGTACCATAAAAGCTATATGACGTTAACTAATAAATATTACAACTACCGACTGATTACTTTTGAGACCCATTGAAAATTTCCACTACAATTCTAGTCATAACTGGGCATTACGCTAGTTCCATTACAGTATTATTCATTCAAAGATTTTAAGCCATCATTCTGGGTATTTCAAGAATAATGGAGCTTGGTTTTAACAAATGGACGTCGACGGCGAGTTCGCTACCTCGACCACTAATAACACGCAAAACCTGCAGGCTTTTAGGTGCCGAATACTATTCTAGCACCACAACCTAGAGGCCTGTGAAATGTGGAAAATGAAATGAAACTTCTCAGGTGCTTTTTTAATCACGTGATGTTTTAGCAACTTAGTAGACCTAACACCTAGTTATATATGTTGGTACTACACCTCCCCCCCACTTAAGACCACGTAAATTTTTTTGGGCAAACTAAAACTTAGGAAAATGACTATGTTTAAAAACTTTACGTGTATTTATTTTGGAAATTAATTCACGTGATAACAAAAATAAAATAAAGAAATTGAAGGGGATAATTCACTTCCAAAGTGGAAAACAAAGTCATTTTAATGACGAATAATAAAAGATATAGATCTGAATGTGTTATGGAGACGGTACATGTTTTTGGGAAGGTCATTCCACCCAAGAGACATTTTCTCTGTCAAAAGAGTTTCATTTCAACATTTAGTGTATTCGTTTGGAAAGAAACATCATGTTATTTTGTTGTTTTCGTATAAAATCTCTATTCGCAAAAGTATTCACATTGATTATACTTCCCAAATGAAAAATGCATAATCGCGTTTCTTCAGAAATATTATAAACTAGCTTTAGCCCGCGATTTCGGCTGTGTGGTCGTGGTGATAGGTGGTGGTCAAAATGCCACCCTATACCATAGGTATATGATTTACTTGCAAATGTATGATACGGTTAATTTAATACATTTTCATATGCCCCGCACTCCGCTTACCACGCGCCCCGCCACCCGAGCACCCGAGCGCCCACCGGTTCATCATTTTGTATACATTTTTTTTCTAGATATTTATATAGCCTATATCGCTCAGTGATAACGTAGCATTCTAATAGTGAAAGAAGTTTTGAAATCGGATCAGTACTTATTGAGTATATTTATTACAAACACAAAAATACAAATCTCTTGTCTTTATTATTAGTATGGATAGAAAAAAATATAATGGATTAATTCTATAAGTACTGGACCGATTTCAAAAGTTCTTTCAGCAATATACACAATGAATTCTTAGGAATGACACAGGTTTTATATTATTCTGGGCAGTAAAAAAGAATTTCCCTGCTAACTGTATTTCTTTGAACCATTTGTAGTCCCATCTGTGGCCTAGCTCAGATCTTACAACTAGATGGCTGTAATTTGGCGAGGACATACACATTAATCATGCCGAAAAATGTTACAATAAATCTATACAGAGTGTCCCATAATTTATGTTTTTAGATTAATATCGTTGCGGACACTAAAAATTTTTTCGCAAGACCTCAGTCTCGCCGTGACCATGCCTCATGTAACTGGGTCGAAATATCGGTAAAATGATAAACAGATCGTGAGTACCCGTTTGTATTAAAATGTCCCATAATTGTTTCAGTATAAACTGATGAAGAAGATAGCTTGGAGATCTACCAGATTATGCTACGTTGGGTGCTCACGATATATGTTTTTCGCATCAAAATTTTGACCCAGTTGCATGGATTATGAACCCATGAAATTTTCAAATACTTTTGTTATACATACAACTCTTTCATTGCCTTATTGATTAGAAAATATTTGTAAATAATCTGTTTGTCACTAAAGTACATGCATAAGAGCGTTACAATGAAGACTTGAAGTGGGGGATTTTTGGGTCGAGATCAATTTCAAAAACATCAATTTTCAAACACATCTATTTTCGTCTAAGTTTGAAAAACATTCACACAACGAGTTAAATTTATTTATTTAAATCGTGTATCATAGTATCGTAGCTCGCTGATATTCAAACAACACCTTTTACAATAAAAACGTGACTTATTCAGCAGCAGGAATTACAATGTAAATTCTTGGCGACCGTAAAATGACGTCACGTCGTAAACGCGACGCAATTTCGGTGGTTGTCATTATATTCCGTCGGTTGGGTATACTATTTCGATTTTTGTGATTTTTCTGCAGATCTCGTGTTTTAGTGGAGATGTGTGGGTCAGGGAAATTCATGATAATTTCTACATATTGTGCAGTGCGACTTAGTTCACATAATAGCCAATTAATATGTGAACTAAGATTTTTTATCATCAGGAGTAGGACTATGTAAATATATTTATTTAAACTTTATAGACCTTAAAGAAAAATATTGCGGTTCATTTGGCGAGTTTGCCAGGAAATCTTAATGCATCCAGCTAACTACTAGACTAGGCCAAATAGATATGCAAGAAAATTGTAGACAAAATAAAAATAGATATTTCTGTAACCGTAAAATGACGTCACAATCATAAGAGTTTGTAATATTATGATGTTTTTGGGATATTCCCTCAGATCTTGTGAGCAGAGACGAGTAATGTTAGGGAAATATTTACCCAATACAAATAACAATGCAAGGCATCTGAGATTGATTGTTCATTGAATTAAGTTGTTTTTAGCAACACAAAGTACTATGATAATTCAAAATACAGTCGCGTCAAAACACGACGCAATTTCGGTGGTTGTCATTTTAGTCGTTCGGTCGGTTATATTATGGTAGTTTTTGATTTTTTTGCAGATCTTGTGTTAGGTTTGAATTAGAGTGGTTGCAAAATATGAGGGTAGAATAAAAATAAATTATATTCGGAACGGTAAAATGTAGATGGCGGAGTATTGTAGTCGGTCTTGAGCAACGATCGAAGCAGGTCGTATTGTTTGCAATCTGTTCTAATTCGAGCTCGAACATTTTACTTGACCAAATTGTATTATGTGATAATCTCGCTTGTGTAAAATA
>DWJZ01006272.1:0-13186 GCA_018249125.1 Asbolis capucinus
AGTATTCATTTTTGGAATGGCTTTAAACCTCGAAAAATTCTTATCCGTTAGGAAACTTTTTATCCCTAATTATACCAGAGTTCCCTTGGGATACGGGATGAAAGTTAATAGGGGATTTTTAGTCCATTGGTAATAAAAAAACAACGATTGTGTGTAAATAAGCTGCGGGTACAGCAATTTTATTTATAACTTTTGGATTTGACTCGAATGCCATGGGAAATATGGACGAATTTCTAATAAAAAAACATAATATTGAAAAAGTGATTTAAGGCGCCGTTGTCTCTTGACAGAAATTTTACTTAACTGTACCATCACAACGGGTGAAGCAAATAACAACTAAATAAATAAAAAATAAAGAAGCGCCTTCAAATTATTATAGATAATTTAGTAAACGTGCTTTGTATGAACTTAGCTCAATATTTTACATCAGGCGCAGCGAAAAAATTCTTACCACCTCTATACGATTTTAGAAGTAATAAACTAATTTTCTTAAGAACTATATGTACGTACTGCAACAACATGTTTGCATTATTACTTTCCTTCCATTTTCTACAATAGACACTAGACTCTCTGTTCAACATCTTCTCTTGTATACGTATCTCTATATAATTCAAAATTTAGTATTTTTAATGGTTTCCATTATATAATAAATCCATACTATCTTGAGGCACAGTCTAAATATTTTCAAATACTCTATTAAATGAGAAGTGACGCAGAAAATAATTAATACTGATGACAAATAACTGTACAATTTATAGAGGCAGTATTGTAATTGAGGTACACTTCTGTATCCTTTGTCTTCTCTATTATACATTACATTCATGGTTTATATAATGGAACCCTCATTTAAGTCGATACTCTATGCCCTGTACCGATGATAATATATTATACGAATCATTATTAACACTATATAAGAGGATACTTGTCTGTATCTATCAAGTCCAAGAAGATGTAATAGTCTTGGTAAATGATAGTTAGGTAATTTAAAATGATGGATTGTTGTTTGGCATAAAATAATAGCATTATACCTAAGTAGAAGAGAGTTATATAACATATAAATAATGATTTTGTACAAAATAGTGATAATAGGGATATACAAGGTGTATTAAAATATTTAAAAACACAAGCTTTAATTATAGATCCCTAATACAAAGAAATACACAAAATTTCATAACTGTATCGGTTGATGAGTTCCCTAGTCTGGAGCCAATCCTGAACATAGTATCACGTCATGCTTATCATAGAAAAGCATTGTTATCGAAACTGAAGCTGTATGCACAGTTTCAGCTCCGCAGTGTAAAAGGGAGTGGGTCTTACAACAAATATACTAAAATACAAACATATGTACATACACTGCAAGTTAATAAAAGCTTGTAAAAAATGACAGCATGGAACATCATAATACAAAAATAGTAGCGACTACTACGCCATCTATCTATCACTTTAATAACCAATGTGTGTATATAATCTACAGCGCCATCATTCTGACCTACTCGACTATGCGCATTTTTCATAACGTTACCCAGCAAGACTTACATAATTTCAATAAGCATCAATAGATGGCGTTGTGGTATAAGCTAAGCCGGCAGCATGTTTAGCTAAGTGTCTTAAACATACATAATATATTATAAGAAACAAAGTTTGATTTGTTTAAAGTTTAATTTGTAATCATTATATTTAAAATTAGAGACGGGAAGATCGGAAATTAATGAAAAAGAAATCAGGAATGGTGGTAGTCAGTGGGTTTATTAGTTAAAGACAGTAGTCAATAATTAATACTAACTATTCTTACCTTCTTCGCCTTTGGGGAGGAGTCAGGAAGAAGGTGATTAAGTTAAGATGGTAACAGTTTTTTACGCGCTCGTTAAACGCCAAATAAGTAAAATGTAGTTGTGCGTTCATTTCATGTAAGCAACGTGCAACAATCTTTTATGGTGCAATTTTTACTTGTATCAAGCTCCGCGTAGTTCATCAGATATAATTAGTATTTTTTATCTTTTGTATAATTTTGCATTATTTTAAAAGATGTTCTCAGTTTGTTTCACCGTTTCTTCTTCTCAATTTTCGATTTTCGATTTAAACAAATTAACAAGATTTAAAAAAATAACAAGATTAAAAAAATTTGACTATAAGGTATTATCAATACCTATTGATAGGTTTGTTAGTTTTTGCATAAAAGAGTAATAAGCGTATATCCCTATTCATTCTCACAAATTTTCGCATTTATAATGTTTGTAGGATTGTTAGCACTCTTAGCTCGAGAATAATAATTTATCTGTCATATAAACGCACACTACGGCCTGGAATCGAACCAAGGTTCACCCACATTCAAAGTAAGGTTAATACAAGCTACAGAGCCATTCAAAATCCAGTTATATACGTAACTTATGATTTTTACCTATTAAGATATTTTTGTTCATACAAAGATATAGTGAGAATACAGTAATTCGTTAAATTAATTTCACCAGAAGATTAAAAGTAGATTAATTAGTCAGGGGTAGTTTAGCATCGACGTCTATTATGATAACGTTATCATAACAATAATATAATATGAACCTATTACGAAAGGTTGTCAAAATATTTTATTTATCAAATGTACGCACAAGTCGTAAAATCATTGTGATAAAGTAACTACATATTTAACTATAACTATACCTAATTAAACTAATAATAAAGTAATCTTATCTATTATAAAATAGATATACAGTTTTTTAAAAGGATAAGTGTATGTGCAAAGTAAATTAATAATAAATAAATATGAGAGATAGAGATAAAAAATACAGAAAAAGTATCAAAAATCGGCTCAGCGCGACGTAGGGTTATAGACATATGTAGTTGCCGTTATAACTGTATAAATAGTCTTCCTTTAAAATGCATTATACTATATATATCAGCATTATACTTTTACTTGCGACTTCGTGCACGTAAAGTAGTCTTCCTCACTTCTTTCACCCCATACATTGGTAGAAATTGCAGAAGGGCTGGAAGAAAAAACATATATTTATTAAATATTTATAATTATTAAATTTAATAATTATGTATTTAAATTCAAACTTTCATGGTCCTTAAGTTTGAGAATGATAAGTTCGATACAAATTTTCACGCCCTATTCCAACCCTTCCAAGCGTATTTGTTCTACAAAAACTAACCTATGTTCTTTTTCAAACTCTAGTTTATCTCTCTACCAAATTCAATCAAAACCGGTCCAGTAGTTTGGGCGTGACAGCTAGTAGTAGATATAGTTACGACTTTTAGCACATTTCTGCTTACCTACTATATTTAACCATGTATTACACTAACAATAATGATTACTTTCGTAGTATGTTAGTGGTAGTAGCAAACAGTTCCCCAAATCCAAAATACGAGTAATCTTCCCAGACTTATTGATCTAGTCTTTATAATTAATTATTATAATTAACACTTCTCAGTAGAGACCTCTGCTTGTAGTGGGCCATTAACTGGTGGAACAAGTATTATACATGAACTAATATTACACATATTATTGACAACTAATCCCACTAATATTATAAATTTAAAAGTTTGTGAGAATTGTTGTATGGAAAGGATTGATGGAAATTTTTGGAGGAGTAATACTTCAGGCATAAACTACTATACGAATCTTAATGATATTTGGTACAGGGATAGATTAGTGTCTGGAATATAGTAAAATAAATAAATAAATATCTTTGAACAACTCACACACGGCCATCTGAACATGTAACACGTTAAATAATAATGTTTTAAAATAAAGATTAAATAAAACAGAGACTATACTTTTTATCAACGTACTACCATGGTACCGAGCGGGCGAAGCCGCGAGCAAAGACTAGTCTGTATATTATACGAGTATATGTATGTATACTAATAATAAAACTGTACAAGAATAAATTCTGCACATTAAGTATTTCTTTGAAATTTTGATGCGGAAAGGCTTTTTTATCGATATAGATAACAAAAATATTTTTTTTGGATTTATTGTCTTTCTGTCTATCTGTCTCTATTTTTCTGTCCGCTGGTGAGTCTGTTCGAACCTCACATTTTTTACGTGACTACTAAACGGATTTAGATGAAACTTAGCATAATTGAAGTTTAAAATCTGAGAATGGTTATAGAATAAGTTTTATCTCAGGATATGGCTTTATTCCCGCAGGAACAACAACAAGCTTAAATTTGTATGGCAACTCTGAAACCAATAGACCAATTTAGATGAAATTTAGCATGTTTGTTGCTTATGTGGAGACAATGATTATACTTTTTATCCTAGAAAACTGCTTTGTTCCCGTAGCATAATAGGTTGAAATTAGTATGCTACTTTGAAACCACTGGACAACTCTTCTTCCGAAGCGATGTGAGTGCAATTTCTATTACTTAATATAATCATAATCACGAATTAAACGTAGCAACAGAGATGAAATCATTGACTCCAATAGAGTTAAGCAATAGTTTCACGTGGTGCGTGGGAAGCTAGTCGTAGTTAACTAATTGACCGCGCACCGCCGTGTATATGGTTTAAAGTTTGATACATTGCTGCTAGCATTCCACGACCTTGGTAAACTGTTATAAGTTGACACCAATTTATGTACTTACCTAAAATATTCGAGTTCTTCTTATAAGACTATTATAAATTGGGGTAGGATACAGAATTTATATACAAAATCTTTACTAATCAGCGATTAAAATGCCCATTAACATTAATCATTAAGTGCGGCAGTTTAAGAATGATTCCGTTGCAAAGTTACAAATCGCTTTGGTGCCGCTCAAATAACTTTTGTACTAATAATAAAAATGTAACAGGGTCAATTCTGTAGTATATATTTGAAAATTTTGGTGCAGGGAGGCTTTGTTATAGATATAGAGACCTAAACATTTTTTTCTGGATTTATTGTCTGTCTGTCGTTTTGTCTGTCTATCTGTTCGAGCTTCACGCAAAAACCACTGCACATATTTAGATGAAACTTGGCATAGTCGTAGCTTAAAATCCAAAAATTGTTATAGGATATATTTTATCTCAGGAAATGGCTTTGTTCCGCAGGATAACAGGTTGAAATTGGAATTGGTTGCAATTCGGAAATGAATGGACCAATTTAGATGAAATTTTACATTTTATCGTTTTAAATATTCTTCGTAAGCGTATTGTAAAAACTACACTTTGTCTCGATTTAGATTTTTAGTCTCGATATTAGATTCTAATTAATATCATTAAAAAAATCCACTTCACATTAGATGACGGAGGCCTTATATCTTAACCAGAGCAATAAACCGTAGTAACAACTTGCAGTTGCACTTGTGATTAACCTCAACTTTTTAGCAAAACTACACATTCCTTTACATTTCAATAAAATAAAAAAAAGATCTTTTAAATTACAAATGATGCTATAAACTGCATATAGCTTAAGTTTAAGAACCATCGAACCGATTCCGAATTAGGTGAAGGGTAGAACGACTTAAATATACGTAGAGAATGTCAAAATCAGAGGGTGCAATTACTGAAGTGTGACAAAGGACAGGTAGCAGGTTAATTGGTGTAGCGCCCAGCCGTAGCGTCCTCGTAGCGAACAGCGCTGGGCGGCGCCGGCGGGACCGCGCGCTCAGTACGTAAGTAGCTTTCGCTGCGCACGCGCATCCAACCGCGTTCCATCGCTCGCGCCAGGATATGACGACATGCGTACGTAATATCCGCAGCACCGTTACGTTCAAAATACGATAGACTGTGTGACGAATTTACGGTGTAACTCTAGTCTCTTCATTGACTTGTACCTGAATTTGAAAATAATGTTGTGATATAAAATTATTAAAAAGACATGTTCAGTGTTTAGTTTGTATGACGTGCAGGAGTGGGCTCAGCGACCGCCAGTGGGCACAATGAGACCGCCGGTGAATTGGCACAAATGCCTAGTGTTGTCGCTGCTCGGATTGGCTTTGTCCGCTCGCACAATTGGCTGCGATTACAGTTCCATCACCGAGAAATTTGGAGCGGAAGCCGTGAGTCGATGCAATGAAAAATGCCCGTTCCAGGTTCGTTTTGCAATGCAAATTAACTTACAATGATGTTATCCTATCTGTACAACCAATGAACAATGCCAACTATGAGGGTTATATGAGATTAACAACTAAATCATGAATGGATCCCAAATGCCATATAGTTTCTAAATAATACTTTGTTCCTAAACAAGGGTATTGGTAGTTTAAATATTTTCCAAATAATACATACACATGTATGTATGTTTTGAAGTTGAAAACCGCAATGGTGCATTAAATTAGTTCATGAAATTTATGGCACTTTATTTTATAAAATCTGAACGATAGTAAATTTTAACAACGTTCTTAAATGTAAAACGAAATCCATTTCTTGCAGTCTAAGTGTATTGAAATAAATAAGAAAAATCATTGACCACAGTTATTTTTTAGGAAAATTGTAATTATACCGCTTAGGTAGTTAATTGTATCGACACGTGAGACATAAAATTATATAACAGAATAACTGTAACAAATTCTAATCCACATTATGACTAACTGGTATCAGACAAATAAATTGTTGAGTTGACTTAAAATACCATTTAACGTAGTCTTGTTGTCTGAATGACCGATTAACGATTGCGATGTAAATTAACTTTGATCCTTGAGTCATTATTTCATTGAAAATCAATCATGCTGTCGCCATTAATTGGTGGGTAAGTCATCAATAGATTGAATGAGTGCAATATGCAATGTGCAGGGCCGCATTCTGTTCGACGCCGTTTGCGCAGGTTCAACGCACATCTAATTGTTGACAATTAGCGACCCACTGTAATCAACAAAACGCGCTAAATATAGATGAGCGTTTCACATCACTTCAACGGCGCTAAGCCCCTGCGGCATTCTCGACTGTGGCCTTGATCCTGCCATCTTAACTGGGACACATCTA
Source organism: Asbolis capucinus (assembly GCA_018249125.1). Classification (NCBI taxonomy): domain Eukaryota; kingdom Metazoa; phylum Arthropoda; class Insecta; order Lepidoptera; family Hesperiidae; genus Asbolis; species Asbolis capucinus. Next base: position 6,905 of record DWJZ01006272.1, read on the forward strand.
AAACTAAAAACAGTCTATTCAATGATGAAACCATTGAAACGGTGTTATCATCGTCTTGACCCAAGTACGTTCAATTACAATTCAAATGGATATTCGTTTGTTTATGAACTCCATTCAACAATATTTGTATTGCATTATCTCTTTAATTGTAATTTGTACACAATCAGGAACCTGTCAACGAACCAAACAGATTAATCTGATTTTCACACAAATACCGTACAATACATGTTTAAACCTTCAATGGCTTATTCAACCTTATTTCATTGACAATGGACCTATATTTTTGTATCAATATCCTAAAAAGGTGAACCGCAACAAAGTATCGTATTTCGGAATTGAAGCCTCTCGAGTGCGGCGGTTAAACCAGACCGGTTCCGGTCACACGCTTGCTAAAAACTATAATACCAAAGTATGTAAAATTACATGATTTACTTTGAAAATGCTTAACCCTTCAATGATCCTTTGCTGAGTCTGTCCTCGTGACTGCGGTCTAGAGCATTTTACACCACGCTGCTCCATTGCGGATTTGTAGATCTTAAACATTAATTTTTTATACTCGCCTTCCTATTTGTTGTTAAGCTGTAATATACAAAACAGGATAGTACTTGAACAAACTTTGCCAAAACGGTACCTATATAACTACAGCGAATAGTATTATGTAAATGCTATTAAATGTCCTCGCGTCGCTTCAGTAAGTCTAAGTTCCGTGGAATCCTCAAATAAAACAAACGCAAAAAAATATTATTCTAAACTTACTTAATATACATATTACACATTAGATATTTAAATCTAATCCGTCGTCGATCTATCGCTCCGTTCCGACGTAAAAAACGGACAAACATACAAAGACACACAATCTCAATTTTTTTGTAATTGTAATAAGTGAAAAAATATTGGGGTAATTATTGATTCATATCAATGTCGGGGTATATTGCTTTATTATCATTCGTAACATTAAATTAAACTTTGTTTAACACGGACTTTGCACCACAATCAACCTTTGAGGACAGATGAGCCCTTCATTGATCCTATCACGAGCTTCAAACTCATTAAGTCCATCCACGTGTATCAACCATCAATGTAAAAACCTCTAGTTCCTACTAGTTCCTAAGTCTACTTTCAAATCTCATAAAACCCTTGCATCCATTTCTGAATATTCTCAGTAAATCACAGAAATATTCAGATAATAAGTAGCATTATGTGACGAGGCACGCTTCGTTGCTCGTCACGCCGGAAGCTATCCGGACGCTGCTCGGTGCGGCAACCTGCTTATTAACAAAAACAACCTGTGTCGCCCTCATTTAGTGTTGTTATTGAAGATAAAATAAAATTTAAAAAAAATCTGATATCCGGTCCATCCACTGATCTGTATTACCTTGGACAGGCTACACGGTTCAAGATTAAAGAATGTTGCATAGGAAATTCGTTCGACATCCACGAGATGTCGTAAACTTGTTAAAAATAAATAAATATATGTTCTAGCGTTTTTTAAATTTCAACCTGGGGGAGTGTTCCACGAGGACGTAGACAGGAAAAGGTTACATAGAATGTATCTAGTTATACGTACTTTTAAGTGTGATCATAAAATTATTCTATCATATAGAGTTTTTGAAATTTGAATCTAGGGGGTCAATAAAGGGAAAAGGGAATTTGCATACCACGCGGATGTAGACAGGAAAAGGTTATAAACAATATACCTACTTAGAAGTATCTACCTTTAAGTATTTATTGAGTATTAAATTATCTACGAACGTTCGGGTTTTTGAGGTTTCAATGAGATTCATAATGAGGTGAAATATTACTGTTGCGTCGCATCGATTCATTACTTAAAATTTGGAATTATACTTTTGTATTTGTAACTTAAATCGCAAAATATGCGATATTTTCGATTGCTGATACCCTTCGATTTGATGGGACCACATCCATGGGACTCCATCAAATGAACATTGAGACCATTTACATTTATGGCATAACTTGAACATTTTTTAAGGTTTCATAGAATATTCGGATTACTTATAGTTTCGCCATGTCCTTCCTTCTAACCTTCTTTCCCTCTGTCGGTCTGTCCCATCGCAATCTAGTAGAGGATCTCTTCTTATTATTACTAGACCGCTTTAATTTGGACATGGATTTACATTTACAGCATTAAAAGAAAGTGTTAGAGTACATACTTTTTTTTGCTTTACCCTCTTCCTCCATTTTTTTCCATGTCTATTTTTTCTTGTCTACCCTAACGTGTAGGGTATCGTTGGATAGGTCTTTAAAAGTCATTATGGCTCTAGGCAAACCGTTTTTTGATTTAAGTATCTGCTTGTGACATATTAAACGTTAAAACGATACGGTGGCAATTAAAATATTTTAAGGGCGACGTATCGGTAATATCTCTGGCGTTGCTTGTATCCGAAGGTGACGGTACCTACTTACCATCATGGAAAACTGCTCTTTTCTCAGCACCTTCAGTGATAAAAAAAAACGGTTTTAAATACTACATTAGTTACAATAAATTTATGAAGGCAATTCATAAGGTATTAAAGCTTTTTTCCAAGTCGGTTTGGTTTTTTTTAAACTTGCAATATTTTTTAAACCTGTTTTAATGAGCTAACTACCTTAAAACTTAAGTGATCAATTCGAACACCATTTAATTTTCTGACGCACTCATAACCAACATATCTTGTATCGCCATATTTTGATACTACCTGTCGTAATATATTTACTTATTTACGCTCTGTTCTGTTATTTTCAGAATCGTACTGGCGACGGGCATTTTGATGTGAATTGCGGCGCGGAATGTAGCGTTCAACAGGTAAGATCCCATCACCTGTGCTGATATATGTAGATATATGTATGTATATTTACACATCTTTTCCTTAACAAGACTTGAGACAAAAAATAGTTAAAAATTATTCTTAAATTCACGTTATATTGAATACTAAATCTTAGTTTAACTAATTTATTGTTATTACAAGCGAATTAAAACAAATAGTTGTTATTACAAGCGAATCAAAACTTTTGTGATTACAAAATGGAGGAATCAATTCCAGTGTACCTAACACGAGTTATGAATAAGGCGTCATTAGACTAGGATACAATAGATACACCGCCATACAGCATAATGATTTTCAACTCGAATTTTACAAAATGAATGAAACTAAGTATGGATATAGCGTGAAAGTAAATATGCTGAGATATTAAATTAATTTTAGCGAAACTTATAATTTAATAATGAAAGAAGGCCTAGTGGCTATAAAGTCTTTAATATTAAGTAGGTATATTATTGTTTGTTCAGACATATCTACACATTATAGTCAAAATATTTCACGCATATCATTCGTACGCAAAACTCGTAAAAACCTGCGATAACCTCCATTTAATATTAAATTTTATGTTTTTATGTTTATGTGTAGGTTCTAAAATTTACTTTTATTATTTTTAACAGGAAATTCGACCATTTTCACTTTCATATCGTAGTTATTTCAAAGTGTATATAACTATGTTTTGTCCGCGACTTTGTTGGCGTGAAATTGTTCTTTTATTTCACACAGGTTGTTATTTCAAAAGCGCAAATACAGACATTTATTTATCTCTTCACATTACCTTAATACTTACAAAGTTTCATAGTTTTACCTTCGATAGTGAACAACTTCCAAAGGAATTGTTCTCCCTTATTTGAACCTCTTCCTTTATTGAAAGATATTTTTTTTACCATATCTTAAACTTCCCTTGATTTAAAAGGTACCTTTCTTTTTTTTTCTTTCTGCAGTTTTTTTCTGTTCCAAATTTTATTAGAACCGTTTCACTGGCGTGATAGATAGACAGACAAACTGAGTAGCTTTCTTTGGTACTAGTAGGGGTTACTGATTTAGAACATTAAAATAAAATATACTTTTTTTATTTATTTACATTTTTTTTAATATTATGCATGTTTATCAATATTTTTTAAACATTTGTACAACTATTTGGATTACTAATTATTTTTATTATTTTCGTTCTCAATAAATTAAGAGTTCCGCTGGAATTTTTTACACTTCAACTACAACGACAGCCGCCAGCGCGGGGCGCAAATAGTTTATAAAATTTGAACTGATACTGATAAACAAATCAACGTCTTTCGAACCTCTGACCTGTTGGTATTTTTAAAAGGTACCTACTTAATGAATATTATTACTCAAACCAGCTAAACGTAAGCATTATGATTAAATAAAAGAATATTTGCGTATTTACATTCTGTAATGACCTGACAACAGTGATACGCAGAATGAATAGGTAGTTTTTAAATTTTGTTTCTGCTTACGGATTGGTAAAAATAATACCTAATAACTCAATGTTTCAATATAGGAAATAATAGAAAAAAATAAATTCATTTTTATTTTGAATATCTACCTACATTTAAGGTTTAGGTTATTATAATCTTATAGTATGTTTGGTATATATTTACGAATATTGAGGAAAATCTTATTAAAGTAAAATTATTTTTCGACGACAATATTTTTTTATATCTGGCGCATGTGACATGCGTCATTACTCTGATTCGATATTTTTATTCTTCAGATGCCAGTAGTAATACTGAACTTTTTTTTATTTTAGTTTTACCTCATTGATATCTTATCGTGATGTTAATACATATATACGAGAACTGAAAAAAATTAAATAGTGTAATGCAAGTCCCTACCTACTTTTCTAAAAAAATTGACTTCAAGTTGCAAAAGTTTTCGCTTGCATCGTGGTTTCATGAAACCGCACATAAGGTATTTGTATTCATTTATAGTTTATTTTTAAGCGGTAATGTACGTGTTTTGTACTTTAACTTTACTTCATTGATCGGTTATTTAAAATTGGTATATAACATTATAAATGCGAAAGTAACTCTGTCTACATAGTGTATGAAAGTTTGTCGTTATCAAAAGTAGCGCCGTGAAACTGTATTTAGGCACATGACAAAAAATAAATAGATGTCTGTTCTAGCGTTTTTGAAATATTTACCTGCGTAAGGGTGAACTTAATGATGAAAATTATCTCTCGCGGACGAAGCGAGCAACAGCTATTACTTACTATATTTGGTATAATCGAATAGAAAATTCATAACGGGTATTTTACAAATAACTGCACCGCTTCAAATGATTAAGCAGTCCTATCGCGTTATCCATCACGCAGCAACACAAAAACTGACATAAAACGGGTTTGTTCCCGTCGAACTTTGACAGTTACTACTGGTTAATGTCAAAATTATCAGTTAGGTCCAATTTACGCCCCCGCGCAGCGCAAAAACTCTTAAGTGGCGTGTCGGGGCGCGCACCCTCCGGCGGCCGACCGCAACCAATTGACTTGTTTTTATTTATTTTTGGAAGGAACAATTTACTGTTACACGAAGTCAACTATATTATGCGTTATGGTCAGTAATGTTGTGTTTAAGTATAACGAAAGTGTTACTTAAACTAGTTTTATTTAGTTTTTAGAGGCAATACCCAGTTATATTTTATGTGCACTACGTTGTTAAGAAACAGTGTAAATCTTTAAATATCGTAGTATTCATAATACGTCAAGCTTATTTTGTATCTACGGTTATGTTTTTGCGCAGTATTATTACAGTAAGAGAGAATTACGCATGGTACAGAGTTACAGTAAATCTATATCTACTAATAATAAAACCATAACAGAGTCAATTCGGTATATTGAATATTTTTTTAAAATTTTGATGCATTTTGTTATCGATACAGAGACTAAAATATTTTTTTTGGATTTATTGTCTGTCTGTTTGTTCAAGCTTCAAGCAAAGCCGCTGGACAGATTTGGATGAAACTTTACATAATCGAAGTTTAAAACTTGAGAATGGTTATGGGATAGGTTTCATCCCAGGATGTGGCTTTGTTCCCGCAGGATAACAGGTTAAAATTAGTATAGCAACTTCAAAATCAATAAAGCTATTGAGATTTAGATTAGCATGTTTATAACTTCTGTAAAGACAGCGGATTTACGATACTTTTTATCCCAGAAAACTGCTTTGTTCCCGTGGGATATAAGGTTAAAATTTGTATGGCAACTCTGAAACCACTGGACATCTTTAGACACAATTTTATATGACGATAAGAATTATTGGATAGTTTTCACCCCATCTTCCGAAGCGAAGCAAAGGCAATTTCTAGTCTAATAATATTGGTGTATGGGATGGTGTGAAGGTCCCTGTACCCAACTACAAAAAGATTTTTTATTATATTGTCGCGTAGATTCAACTGCTAACGAATTTCGACGCAAGCTGTCAGAGCCAAATGGCTCTGTGGGAAATGG
>DWJZ01006273.1:0-13186 GCA_018249125.1 Asbolis capucinus
GGGACGCAATTTCTGCGGAGGAATGTGCAAAGCTTGTACGCAGCATGCCGCACAGAATTGCCGCTGTAATTAGAGCAGAGGGTGGGCCAACGAAATATTAGTGTTTTATTGATTATTTAATGTTAATTAATTAATTTAATAATTAAAAGTACTTTTTTTCTCCCTGAACATGTAATTTTGCAGTAATTTATAGGGTGCCTAATACTTTTGGCCAAGGCTGTATATTGTACTAGTTTACCCAACTTACCTGTGATTTGGCGGGAGTAAATGGTCCGGAATAAAAAGTACAAGAGTAACTCCATTCATCAAAATCAAACTAGTGGTTTCAGTATTGTCATACTAATTTTAAGCTGTATCCCGCGGGTATAAAGTCGGTTCCCGGGATAAGAAGTATCCTATAACCTTCCTCAGTAAATGGACTACCCAACTTAAAAATAATACGATCAGTAGTTTTTTGCGTGAAGGAGGATAAATATACTTCCAACCATCGTCACAAATTCACGTTTATATTATTGGTAAGATTATCTTTTTATACCAGGTATATCAGCTCAGATGCTATCTCGCATCACTGGCACGATCCTGGTGGTGCTGGGCCAGCGGAACGACCTGCCCACCGAGACACAGAGCAAGCTTAACTTAGGACTAAATCTGAAGTTCAACAAAAAGGTGAGTTGTTTCTCATATTAACAGTTTTACCTGTTATCTCAGTCTTCTCTGCCAGATATCTGTGACGTATTCATAATGTATTAACAATCTGTGTTTCCTCTCGAGTATAATGTAGATGTCTTCAAGACCAGAGTGAATAGTCTAAATTAATACGCTTTACCATCTAAGATTACTTCGCCACATGCCATCAGATGGGATTGTAGTCAAGCATTAACATGTATGACGCATTAAAAAAAATACACGCGCACACGCTCACAAATTATGTATGTATAATAAAATGTTTTATTTTTCATAGTTCTTAGAATTTAAGATAATACTTAACAATTTTTTATTTCATTATACAATTATTTTTCGCTTTTTCAGCGTTCAATTTAATGTCATATTCTTTCATAATAAAAGCTAAGTGGAGCGTCTCTCCATTTACGTCAACGACATTATGGACGGTTTATGAACTGTTATTCATAGCTTTCCCAACCTATTCTCCATATAAGATTGTCCTCGTTACCTCCATACTCCATGACCTAAGGTTGAAGATGCATTAAAAAGACAAGTCAAAGCACAACATTTGGATAAAGGCTTAAAGGATACTACAAGATAGACGATTGCATTTGCGATAAGTGTGCCTGGAAGTAAATGTACCAGATATACCTTCGTATAGTTCATAAAATACATTCTTGTTTATTGTACATTTTTATATGTGCTTACTAATTGATAAGATGTGCTTAGGAGTTTCTTTCGCTGTTTCTTCTCCTAAAATAGCACCTTTCCGAAAAGGTGGCCGATTACAAAAAAATGTTGACGTTCATAAGTGTAATTTTAATACCTAGATGAATAAATGAATTGGACATTGAGTTTAAATTGTGTGATGTCTCCAGAACCAAGAGGTATCAGGCTACACGCGGCGCTGCGGCGTGTCCAACACGTGGCTGTATTCGGCGCGCTGCGTGCAGCTGGTGCGCTCGTACGCGCAGCGCTACCCCGACCTGGTTGACCGGCTGGCGTACCCCATGGGCCGGGACGTGTTCTTCGAGAGCGATCTGTGGCCGGATCATGTTGGGTGAGGTTTATTTTTATTTTTAACTTTTTTAGCCCTGATCATACAAGGTCGGCATGATGTTCGCGTGTAAATCGCCTGATGATAAGTTAACCACATCGACCATATTCGTTTACTTACAGCTAACCTTACAGATCTGATAATTTAATTCGTGTTTGTTCTATATATGGCGTTAGTATTTTATAATTTTGTATTGTATTTACTATTATTATTTTCCTACCGCGTAAAGCTCGAACAGCTCAACCCTTGAAGAAGTGTTTTTTATCGCTTGTAAATTGCCAACAATTACAATGAGTAATCTTTGTAGAAATAAGTTGATGTGTTAATTTCCAGACTTTCTATTACGGTCACAGATTTAATTTAATAGTGTGTCCATCATGGGCGCCGGTGACCACTTGCCATCAAGTGACCCTTCCGCTCGTTTGCCTGCTTATTACCTTTAAAAAAAGTTTTGCCATATAAAATGTCCACGAATCACAATTCAAGCTATTTATAATTGATCATATATTATGTAGTGAAAACAAGCCACAAGAAGTGGCACAGTGGCTGAAGTCGCAGCCGCACAGCACGGCCGCGCGCCGCCAGTGCGGCTCGGACGCGCTCGAGCCGGAGGAGATGAAGGCCCTGTGGGAGACCATACGGGGCCAGCTCGACCATCTCAAGGCCAAGGAGAAGAAAGTCACCCTGCAGGTCAAATGGAATCTTTTGTATAAGGTAATTTGGTTTTATTTGTATTGCACTTATGCCTGACGGGCTATTAGTTTGAGTAAATAAATTATTACTAAGAACCTCTTAATTCTGATCAATCGACTTAAAAAACATTAAAAAATATCTTTTTACTGACGTTAGTATAATAGTTATCTAGCCCCTACACTAAATGCTTGATAGTTGATGGTTGGGTAGTAGTTAAACCAATTTTTTTTTCTAGAATTGTCTAGAACTTATATTACTACTACTATTGGTAGTAGTAATATAAGTAAAGAAATGACGATATTGATAAACTTTACCAACCAACTTTTCCCACCGAGGAGCGGTCAATATTAATTACGGCGAAAAAATATGTGAATTATTTTTTTGGGGTTAAGAGAGATATTGTGATGTGTGTCCGTTTTTTGTCACCTGCAACATATCAAATTTCATTAAAGGGGTATACCCAGTACCCAGCTTTGAAAACAAATCGTCCTCTGGCTCATTTACGTTCAACAATTAGTTGAAATAAATTACTGTTCAAACTGCACTCGTTGTGTTTCGTTTTTGACATTACCACCTTTATCCATCTCTAAAACTGCAGTATTCACTGCAATTACTTTCGGAATTCCGAGTGAAAGCTGTTTCCAGCCGGAGCTGCACGAGGGCAACATAAACCCGGACGCGGCGGATTTCAAGCTGTATGACCGCGTGGTGTGCGTGTCGCGGCATCTGGTGGCCCCGGCGGGCGCGCGCGGGACCATAGTCGCTGTGGCGGGCGCGCCGGACACAAATCCCGTGCGGCTCTCGGACAAGATGAACGCCGAGCCCACCTACCTGGTCATGTTCGATGACCCCTTCCCTGGCGGACAGACCGAGGAGCTGTTCGAGGAGACCAGGTTTTATAGGTAAGATAGAGGGGTGTGGTCATGTTCCCGCGGCTTCGTCATTATCGTAGTGGGCGCGCCCGATAGCATTTAAATTGGAGCAGTGAAGTGGGTGTCCTCAGTAATGAGGACTTGATGCCTGACTGTGTCATAGAAAATTAAAAAGTTTAAATTACTATAATATATTCATTACATGAAAAGGTTTTTGCTCTGGCTTTTTTATTTATAATATTTTAGCAGTGGTAGTTACCGAGATATTAGTCATTATGAAAATTAACGAACTACATCGGTGTTCCCTCAAAGCTATAATATGGAGTCCTTCTCGGCCGACAACGCGTTGGCAATGCCCCTTGTGCTAATATCTATGGGCGGCGGTGATCACTTACCATCAGGTGATACATCTGCTCGTTTGTATGCTTTAAGTATATATATATATATATAATTTACTGTTATTTTTATGTTTCTTTAAACAAGTTATTGCTACCAATGTATTTTTTGTGTCCGTGCAGAATGATGTCAGCTAACATGTTAAATATATCAATGGGTCGCAACCTGCGCGGTGCTGTGACCGTGGACAACCAGGAACCTTTCGGGATGGGCATGCCGCCCACCGTGCTGAGGAGAGATGGACATCACTCCGCCTTCGCTAACTACAGGTCAGTCATTGGTCGAATTACCTATATTAATGCTACTAGCTAGTTTTGCCGAAATATTAATAAGCGAGAGCGCGGGTGAAAGGTTGAAAATTGGGGTTCATTTTGTGGCCAAAATACAAAGTAAAATTCAAAGTTCAAAAAATAATCTTGTCCAAGAGTCAAAAAAATGGATTGGGCACCTGCATCATTAAAGAGTAAAAAAAAATATACCCACATATATTGCATATGCAAAAAAAAACATTTACTTCAACGATTTTCAGAGGAAACACTGAAACGAGATTTTTCATCAAGCAACAGCTCGTCTCAATAGAAAACAATTAAATATATAGGAACTAGTATTAAAACTTAATTGACCATATTTCTGTAATAGATTTTTTATTTTTTCCATTCAAATATAGTCCACCGAGAGACATAAAGACTCCGGTAGCAGAGACTCGAGCAGCTACCAACACTGGCCCCGAATTACAGGTATTATAAATACTTAATAATTGTACTTATAAAATATATAGTAAAGATAAATTTATATATACTGCCCTGTGGAACTTTTTTAGGTTAATATCAGTCTTATATCCTGGCATATATAATATACTTCACAATGAAATATATAGTTACAAAAAAATATGTACGATTTATTTTGAGATTTTATATCTTTCTTTCTATATCAGAATTCTTATTTGTCAATCAGCACTAATACATGTAATATTTCACACGTAGGAGAACGCCACACATTTATTAAGAAGTTTACTGAAAATCAGCGAAGACGAAACTGCTGCGCATAATAAGAAACAATATAAGGTACGAATTTAGCTGTTTATGTGAAATCGGATAATTTAAAAGTCATTTAAAGGCAATTATTGAATGGTATTCTTCGTAATAGCAGATTTTTTAGGTGCTTCTAAGCTTGGGAGACCTCCGGGAGGTAGTGATATTGTAGCCGAGACCAAATATATTCACACATAAATATCTGCCCTGATCTAGAATTAAACTAAAGACTGCTAAATAAGCAGGCAGGGCCACAACCAGCCAGGCTTCAGAGTCGGAACGAACTAATATCGGCGACGGAAATCAATAAGGGCGTAAGTCTTTAATGTAATGAAATGAAATGAAAATTGTTTATTTCGTCGTAGCAGCCGAAAGCTCACTTAACGAAAGTCAAAATTTTACAATACAAAGTCCCTACATAAATTATAAATTATTAACAAACTAAAAGAATATTTAAAAAATGCTTCGATAAAGCCTAAAGTCTCGATAGACAATACCTATCTGTCATCGGTAACTCATACAGTATTCGTCTCTGTACAGAATACAATAAGAGCGTAACTCTTATAAGTTACTGTAAACAGTTGCGCCCTTATTATTTTCCATCGTCGATATGATCTAATAGTACCTTTGGAAATATAAAATGTGTTAATATATTTTTTTATAACAGCCTGTGGCGTTGGGGAAGGAATGCTGGCAACCTAAATCCAATGTCTCCACTGCTACCAAGTAAGTCCAAGATTCCAATAAATATTTTTTTTATATATGTACCTACTGGGGAGTTACATGGACGATAAGATACATTTTTTACCTGCTTCAAAAAGGAATATCGTCTGTATTATATTTATATATATATATCTATATATATATCTTCATATATATATATATATATATCTTTATCACTGTAATAATTTTTGTTTTGATCGATAGGTGCTTGCGATGTGGTCGAATTATTTCCAAAACATATTGAAAAATTTACATAAATAATTTACTACGTGTTTCTTTCGCCGTTTCTTCTCTTTATTACGGCACCTTTCCGAAACGGTAATAGATTCCAAAAAACTTAGGTGTATTGAAAATAACAACATGAAATAAAAGATTTGACCTGACGTGAACTTTTGTTATAACCTACGATTAATTTTTTTTATTCCTCATTTAAGAATATGCATGATGAATGATTTTGAAAAAGTACCTACTCTAAATTATTTCTACGCATCTTATTTTTTGTATCTGAAATAACTTATCTTTTGAAGTACAAATATTCTGAATAGATGTCGCAAAAAATCTGTCTTGACAAATAGCAGCGAACTTGCAGCGTGAGCTGCTGTTTTGTTTAGATAGTTTCAAACACCGTCAATGTAAACACGCTATACAGCGATGCAGTGCGTATTCTAAGGTTAAATAGTGCTAATAATAAAATAATGCTCGAAATAAGAATGTAGCGCTTTAACAAACTCGTATTAGACCTAAAATCTACGATTTCGTATATATCGATTTGTATATCATATAGATTTATATATTACATGTTTATAAGTAATGACATAACTTTATTACATGCAGCCTTGGCATTTGGAGTTTATTAAGCGGGTGAGATATATCAATATTAAATAAATGATTTATATGGACTTTCATATGGTACACAACATATGAAAGTCCATGTAAATCATTTCGTATGTCCGACCATGGTATACCCATTTTATAATAGGTATCATATTGGGTATTATTCAATTAATAACTAATGTTAAGCATATGAAATAATTTGTTTTTTATTTTTACATATCTTCAGGGCCCAACAGCAGAATTGGAGGCAAGAGAACAACGCCCAACAGCAGAATTGGAGGCAAGAGAACAACCACACATACAACAACAATCAGCCGAAGGCAGTGTATCAACAGAATCATCAAAGTCAACAACCACTTAATGAATGGACGAATAACAATTTTAAGGTGAGTTCCTCGTATCTAGATTTCATCGGTTAAATACAGTAACTGGCGATTTTTTTAAGTATATGATATGATGTTAGTGTGCAACAGTAATAACACAGCGCTAAAAGAAAGTCGAGTTATGTAATGACTAAAGTACACGCGTGCCATACGACATTTTTGATAAACGATTACAAAACGGCAAAAATGTTAACAAATATATGGAGTAAATGACCGCACCTGTGGACTTGTAGTAAAAAAACTGCTGAGGTGAGGCAATTTTTGAGTTGAAGCCAAGTTATTTAAATTTTGGTTTTCTTTAGGGTCAACAAATTCCACCTATGCCGCCATATCCAGCGTTCAATCAGCCATTCCAAGGCCCCGGGCCCGCGCTTGTACCGCTGCCGCAGTTCCAGCATATGAATCATAACCAGCACATGAATCACAACCAGCATGTAAATCACAGCCAACAGAACCAGATGAACTTCCGTAACTCGTTGCCCGGAGCACCTGTTTTAGGACCCAGTTGGCGTGATGGTGGAATTCTGGTATTGTTTGTCAATTCCATTTTTACAATAATTGTTTTTAGAGATGTACCGACTATCCGGCCACTATCATTGTCGGTGACTATTCGGCGAAGAGTATTAAACATTAATACTAGAGACTTATGTATTAATAATCACTTAAACTTATATGATACAAGCCATACATAAAATGTATGTCAAATGTATCCGTAAGTTGTACCTATGTATGTAGAGGACATTCTTGACATACATTGATTCTTTATTAATATTTTAGTTTTATAGTCCGTGTCATACATTATAATTTTAAACCAAAAGCAACTTATTTTCATGAGTTTCTAAAAGTAATCGACTTTCGACTAGTCGGCCAATTACTCCGCCTCTTCTTAATCGACTAATCGGCTAGTCAGCCAAAGTTAAAGTTGGCACGCCGTTGGCAAAGTTAAAGTTGGAAAGGTGCCAAAATAAAGAAGAGAAGAAATGGTGTAAGAAACTCCTTGGCACATCTTTTGAAAATAATGCCAACATTTATATACAAATGGTTTTTATATTGAATGTTAATGTATATTTCAGAGCACACAGCCCCAGAATACGATAGAGCCGCCGCCCAAAGCAACTGGCAGCCAAAACCACGTGGAGAAGAAAACAACACCATTCGTTCCATTACAAGTACAGACTAGCCATAGGTAAGATATACAAATATTAAATAAATATTTTTGTACTATGGCGATCAGACAACTGATAAAAATACATATACATTTTTTAGTATATTCTTATATAGATAATTACACCCTGACACACTGAATAAACATTCCTACTCGTCACAGAAAAGTTTGACCTGGGTGGGAATCGAACCCACGACCTTCGGTGTAGCAGTCAGGTTCACTTACACCTAGATCGACCGGCCTGAAAAAAAATATAATTATTTATACAGCGACATGGCTGTTCGTGTATGAAGGGGGGAGTTTGGTTTAATATTATATTAATAAAAAAAAATGTCTATCCCTTTTTCTTTGTGTCTATCCCTAGGGATAAATTAGAGTGGAATAACACATAATCTACTTTTTATCAGAATGTAATAATTAAAATGAGTTTTACAAACAGTCGTTTCTAGAATAGTAAGAATATGAATTATGCATCTGATGCAACTTTTAACCTCGTTTTCTAAACCACACCCGTTATAAAACCTAGGATGGTATTGCCTGGCTACCTATTCAAAAAAGCAATAGCACAAAATAATCTATCTTGACACTAACATGCAAATACATAAACAATTGCATATTCAGTTACTCTTGTGTCAACACGAAGCGTAACTTTCAATACTTTATAGAGAATTTTTCAATGTTTATTTTATATATACAATATTATATATTGTACACATACGATTGTACGATACATATATATTTTTATTAGTTTTTAGTACTTATTTGAATTTTTGGTTTTTTTTAATAATTGACTTAATTTAATGTGAATAATACGGATGATAAAAGCTACAAAAAGCTCTCATGCATATCTGTATTTTGATTTAAGATAACATATATATCTTGAACATAACATATAATTTTGTTTTATGTTTTCTATTTATCATTTCATGCTGCGCACAGACCATATGTGTATATGAATACACAAATAGTGACTATTAAAACTAGGTATGCTATATTTTTTAAATATTTTGTTGTATTTGTATATGTTTTTTGTAGGCTAGTTTTTAATGGTTTTAAAAGTGATTGACATATATATTGGCTTTTTAAACGCAGCAATTGATTAATAGTTCCTTTTTTGACAATTTTTTTGCTTTTTTTATCTGTTGAATTGTATTGTAGTTCATTGTCAAAAACAATACATTTGTAGTATAACAGGAATTGTTTTTTTTTGTCTATAATTCTTGTTTTTGGAGCGTTTTCCAAGTTCCTTTTTTAATTTGATTTTGTGTTTTTTTTTCGTATTGCCGTCCTATTTCGTTCTTTGCGAATTTAATTCCCAGCCAATTACTGGAAATACATCAAATCAATCGACTTTACATTTAACATCGCATGTATGTATCGATGTATCGATATCGATCGATAGCCGTGATTTATGATATTGTGCCATATTGAATTCATGGTACATTATTTTCACGAAATCCACCTGTATTCTCCGCTCTTTAATATTAGAATAAATTAAATTAGCCGGTAAGTCTGCTACATCACTGTTGATTAAAGGCGTATAGTGACGGTCATAACTCATATATGACCATAGCTAGTTAACGTTTTTTCATGATGTTGGTTTATACATAAAATAAACAAAAATAAATGCTCTCAAAGAATCTTATGTAAAAATGTGTTCACAAAATCTTCAATTACAGTAATACTTATATAGCTTTTTCGCTTCCTTCCCTCCTGGCTGGTACCACGTCCCAGTCTGTCGTCCGTGGTTGATGATGATCACTTACCAAATCTAACCCAGGGCCTCTCGGGGTACCAAAACTGCGCAGCCGTTTAACTCAACAATGTGTTTACAGGCGAGCTCAAAATCAATCCGGTCCATCCACTAGAAAAGGTTTGGAGGATTTACCAGCTCCTAAGTCCATTTTACCTCAACCACCTGCAGTCAATAACTTGGTCAGTACTAAAATATAACATACATACATCATACATTTAATAACCATACAATCATTCGGCGACGGAAAACAGTAAGGGCGTAACTTATGATTTACCGTAAACTTTTACGCCCTTGTTGCATTCCGTGGATTCGAAGGAATTCCACCACAAACACTGACACGAG
Organism: Asbolis capucinus; assembly: GCA_018249125.1. Classification (NCBI taxonomy): domain Eukaryota; kingdom Metazoa; phylum Arthropoda; class Insecta; order Lepidoptera; family Hesperiidae; genus Asbolis; species Asbolis capucinus. Next base: position 9,916 of record DWJZ01006273.1, read on the forward strand.
ATTTTTATATTAGTTAATATTATGTAATCAATCTACTTTATATATTTTATAAACCACACAGAGCCAGCCGAAGGAACCCGAGCCCCGCCGGCCACAGCGTATAAGGAAACCAAGAATCGCTGCCAACCTACCGGGACTTAACGACTAATATATTTACTTAGTTAAGTATTTACTTACTTACTAAGTTTACTTAGTTTAAGTATTTACTTAGTTAATATGACTTGTAATTTGTCTGAAATGTGGTTACTGTGAATTCAAAAAATTGTTTTTAATTTTAATTTTTTCGATATGTGTTGGATATTAAATATTAGGCTCTATCTGGAAATGTAGCTGTTAATTGAAAATTGACAAAAGAAATCAGGAAAATTGTTGGTTTTTTTCAAATCGCATGGATAGTTAACCAAGATTTTTTGACGTTTAAATTTTTCCACGTCTTTTATGATATTTTTCTATTGAATATGCATGACTAAAATTTATAAAACAAACAATACATTACATTATAAATTCAAATTGACAGAAGCTTTCAAGAAATATATCTTTTTACGATGACGCTACATTGTATTACCTACACACAGACATACTCAGAATATGACGCAGTATTATACAATTTCTTACCCTTATCTTAATTCTATATCTTTCGTGTTAGTCGAAACCGGAACAACTTATGCAAACAATAAAAATAATTACAAACTGTTTATGTAAAAAGTCGTAACGCTGATTGGTTTAGTCAAGGACGCAGATGATTCAGTTCCTTTGACGTAAAGTACGTCCACTTTGCAATTTTTAATGGGATAAGGTATAACTAACGTAATTATGATAATATACCCTGTAAAGAAAAATTTGTGTCTTCCTACAGTGCGCGATTCTACGCAAGATAGATATCCCTAAACCTCTACCCATTTTAAGCGTCTCTGTTATATAATTTATGCAATTTAATTTATATCGGATTAAACCAATTCTAAATTTTGAACTGTAATTATATTAAATTAACGTGTAATATAATTTGTAAGCGGATCGAAGGTACCGCTATGAACGCGTGTACTCTCTATCACACACGTTATGTTCCCATGAAGCGGTGATGCGGGCTCGTCCGTAATATCGTACAGTGGGAAACCATCTTAATGCTAATAATATGTACATTGCATTGTACGTTGTTTTATTGGCAGCTAAAAATCGATAAGTATAAAATTAAATATATTTTTTGTCGTTATAACTGCGTTTCAGACAGATTTAATCAGAAAATATCATTGATGCTGTCACAGATAATACCCTAAATAAAATGTACACTAATATAATTTCTAAACTGGGATTGAATGTACGAATTTTTTTGTACTGTGTCTTGTTATCGTCGTAGTTAATTAAGTCATCAAAAAATATAGATAAATATTGTACATTTTACATTTTGTATATATTATGAAGTGTTGAAATTGTATTAGCGGTATTTGTGAATCTGTGGAGTTTTAATTGGTTCCTTGTTGATAAGATTAAGATAGTATTAATTGCGATGAATAATATTAATATCAGAAATAAGATTTATGAATCATTTTTTTTAATTCCTTTGCTTTGTCTCAATACAAAGTATATTATACAATTTAAAATAGTCTTATAAAAGATTATGATTGTTCCTAATAATAATTCGAAAAATTATTCTCTGTCAGTTATCAGAATGATAAGTATACAATGTGAGTGTTATTTCATTATTCGTTGGTTTCATGATACATTAGTTGCTAACGTCTACTCGTCCTCTACGAGTATACTCGTGGTATATTATATTTACATGTGCAGGAGAGATAGGAGGATGAAAGACTTACTTTACATGAAGAAACGGGTTTTCCTCTTCCTTGTTGGCATTCAATGCATCCATATGAAAAAAGTACTAATTTAAAAAAAACATTTAATATTAATGAATTACATAATTATATTTTTATGTCATTTCTCAGTGTGACAAATTTGTCATATTTTTCTTATTAACTAGCTGACGTGACAGGCATCCTGCTTGGGGTTACGAGAATTTTACGATTTTCTGCAATTTTCTCTTTTTTTATCGTAAGAACAAAGTATTAAGATAATTTGAAATGGAGTGAAATCGGTGTTCTTGGCACGATAAATAAAGGTCCATTTTTATATACGTAAATTTGGACCAAATAGATAGATCTCTGTATTTATTGTGTGTACAAAATAAAATAATAATAAATAATGTAATTGTTATTATTTAATGTGTTATCAAAGTTTTAACAGATAACTTGTTCGTGGAGACGAATGTTTTTTAGGCTTTAATAACACTGTTATTTGATGTAGTTATTTAAAGGCTTTGTATGTATGAATTTACAGTCAGAGGAAAAATACAGTTTGAATTGTAAAAGGTAATATAATTAATAAGTAAGTAACCGTTAATGACTGTGGCGATTAGTAATTTCTCAGTACCAAATGCCTAGGAACATACATAGAAAATTATTTAAAATTAAATTCGTCTTCACCAGTTTCAACCTTGTTGTGTATGTGAACCATTCACATGTTAAAAAATTCGGCTATAGACAGACAAAAATTGGTAATTCAAAAGACAATCAATAAATACATAGTAATTGAATTGTATATTAATTTTTTATATTTTATCCGCAAAAGCGTAATTTGCAGCGTTCATACACCTTGTATTTTTGTTCCGGCGACCCCCTGACCCTCAGATTAAAAAACACTGTTCTATACTATTCTATTTGTTTTCATATATTAGTGAGCATTTGTAATTGATTTGTGTGCAGTAAATAGTAAAGTAATTGCAAAATTATTTATTATCTTGTGACTCTTGTAAGTACATTCACAGTACAAATATATAGAGATTCTTGTTATCTGTGGTTTTATGTATAATTTACTTGAACTGTGATCTTATTGGTTGGGAGTTTGTTTTTTTTTCTTTTCTCAATTTTTTTCATGTTTAAAATAACTTTAGTTAATATTTTAAATCGGGTACTCATGTCTATTGTACGTTTTAAGAATATTTCAGCTCAGTTGCTTGGATCTTGGTCACGGCAAAATCGAAAAGGCAACGACAAACTCATGTTGCGTAAATCATTGTTAAATTTAGTGCGTGAATGTCGTTATAGACGTGTGATGAGCAAGAAACGTAAATCGAACAGATGACAGATGAGCTGTCACTAGCATCTGTCAAATGTCAGCTGTCAAGTGTGTCTCAACGCCCATCTACTAGGTCACGACTAGATAACAAAATAATTGGAAGTTATCGTTACTGTAAAACAGTTTAGCGTCCATGAATATA
>DWJZ01006274.1:0-13186 GCA_018249125.1 Asbolis capucinus
GTTTATTTTTACATTAACATCACACAAAATTTGTAACTATTTTAGAAAAAAACTTCGCACCGCAATTTTGTTTAATATTGAAATTAATTTGAAATATTATTTTATCTATAAATAATATTAGGAAGGTACACGTATGAATGAGTAATTGATATCGGTACATATTTTTAAAAGTAACCTTGCATACTTTTTCCATTTTATAATATTGCACATCCTTCGATTTGTAGGCAACCCCATTATTCTTAGCTCATGGTATTTAACAGGATTTCAAAGAAAAACACAAACATAATATTTTAATGAAACGATAATTTATTGACATAAACAGCTGGAATTATCCGAAATACATGCAAACCACCACGATTGACTTTGAATTTCATCCTACGAGAACATTAATTACAAACAAAATTTGAAAAACTGGTATAAAAAAAATATATAAATCAGTTATCAGAATCTGCTGCATCCGTTTCCAAAGAGCTGACGTCAGCATCTGCATCGCTAGCGGCTGCCAATCTAACTCTCTGACCATTGTTTCGAATTATCTGAATTGTATCAGTTGCTATATCTGAAAAATGTAAATTGGATGTAATACAATACAATAGGAAAAATGTACAAAAAGGAACGAGCTTTAATAAAATCTTTAAAAACACAAGCTTTAATTATAAAGCTCTAATACAGAGAGACAATTCCAAAACTGTGTTGTTAACCATTGAGGAGTTCCCTTTGCACTGAACGTAATATCAGATCATGCTTATCATAAATATACATTCGTCATGAGCACCGAAGGTTAAGCAAAATTTCGGTTCCGTGGTATAAGTCAAAGCGGGTCTAACATATCTTGCAAGATTTGATCCGAACTTATAAAATATACCCAAATTTTTAAATACATAGTTATAAAAGGCATTTTTGTTTTATATTCTGCAGATTTGTGCTTGACTGCCATCCCATCTCCTAATGGCATTATTGATGGTAAAGCGAATTAATTTATACAAGCTTCGTCGGTCTTGACTTCAAGAAATCTTGCATTTAATTTACGTGACATTAAATGTTCATATACTCTATATGAACATTCAGGAATATAATTTATTATTATCCATTAAGACTTAATATAATAATTTACAATAACAATAATTTTTAATCTTTCTTTAGTACTAGATATTTTATCACTACTAAATTTAACCACTAAACGTAGTACTTACTATCACTAGTTCGAAATGAATTGTCCGAAGCCTCCAAAGCCACTCGAGTTGAACCAACCACGGCGCCAGTGCGAGGACTCGGTCCAATAAAAGCCGATGGATCTATTAAGATCGCCTGAAATACCTTTCATTTTCGAGTGTATACTTTTATCAAATAATAATTCTATATATACATATGTATATATATAAAAATCTATGTTTGTAAATGTCTTTGGTTTGTCCTTCATAGGCTCTGGAATGGTAGGAGATAGAGCACAGATGTCTTTAGCAACTTTGTTCAGAATTCACTGGAAAAGGTTTTGGTATCAAAATTATATCGATCGAACATGGTTGATGAGTTGATGCGTAGAGTACAGCTATTACTTCTATAAAATCAAGTTTCCGTACCACTGAGGAGGTCAAGCAGAAAATCTGCCCTGAAATCTAAGTAATGTACCGGTAGTTGTCGAAAAAGTTAAGATTTTACATAGTATTAAGAATAAAATTGAGAAAAATCTCCAAAAACTCAAAAAAGCACTTAATGGGTTTCTTCAATACACGAGGAAAGTAGAAGTGTATTATTTGGTAAAATTTTGGAATGCTGTTTTGTCGCGCGAAGACAGCCCGGGTCGCTAGTGTAAGTACAGTAGAGAGTAACTATTTTAACTTTGGTCTTCCGTTTGTGAGGGTATGAGTCCAGCAGGTACCAGTCTATACTAATAATAAAACTGTAACAGGGACAATTCTATACATTAAATATTTTTTGAAATTTTTTATGCAGGCAGGCTTTCTTATCGATATAGAAACCAAAACATTTTTTGGATTTGTTCTTTGTCCGACTGTTCGAGCTCACGCAAAAACCAATAGACAGATTTAGACGAAACTTGGCATAATTGAAGTTTAAAACCCTAGAATGGTTGTAGGATAGGTTTCATCCCAGGAAATGGCTTTATTCCCGCAGGATAACAGGTTAAAATTAGTACCTATGGCAACTCCGAAACCACCACTGGACCCTTTTAGACACAATTGTGCATGTTTGTAAGTCATACGACGAGAAAGACTTATTGGAGAGTTTTCATTCAATCTTCTTCCGAAGCAAGCCTGGGCACTTTCTAGTTTATAATAATCTTCTATATACCAAAAAGTCCTGTAGTTATCACAAGTCGATTATAGCTTGTTTTGATGAGGGATAATGCGAGACTACGTTTCTAATAGAATTCTCGAAGGTGTGTGATATCTTCTGATCTGCACTTGCCCAGTGTGGGCAACTATGACCTGTTCTCTCACGCTGTGAGATCCGACCCAAGCCCAATACTGGGATAGTTCTGCGTTACACAGGAAGTGAATTATGTAATTTCGACTTACATTTCATCTAATAATTTTGACTTTCGTTAATTGAGATCGACATTCCTGTGATGAGATAATTCGGTTCAATTTGATTTAATATGGCCTCAAATTATTGAGTTTGCGTTTATAGAAGCCTCACCTCGCTTTGCGGTCCAGACGAGACATCACTAGAACTTATAGAGGTGCCTCTCCCAGAACTATCCTGCGACTGGTCACTGTGCATCCCGCGACCATCACCAGCTCCTACCCCTGCTCCGAAGCCAGCATCCATGACATTGCCGTTGGCATCATAGTCCCCTTCAACCAAAGGATCTTCAGGTTCCGGCTCATGCTCTTCCTCTGGAATTTCCGCCTGAAACAAGACTTATCTTTTAAAACTCCCGAATTTTAATTATTAACGCCCGCGGCTTCCAACACGAGTTATGTTGATAAAAATTAGCCTATATGTAACATTTTGTTAGCCAAAGTACAATATATCCCTATGCCAAATTTGCTCAAATCCGTTCAGTTTTTGCGTGAAGGAGTAACCAACTTCCATCTATCCATCCATCCATCATCACAAATTTTCGCATTTATAATATTAGTAGGTTTTGGTACGACCGTAAATACATAATTATGACATATGAAGTAGAGAAAAAATTATGGATCAAAATATGTTCACAACTTACTGATTCCTGTTGGCTTATAATCTGAAAAAGCCAGTTTGGAAGAAATGCATCATCATCCACGAAACACGATTCGTATGTATCTGAAGATCTTCCCGACACGAATAATTCTTCGGAAGTCTGAAAAAATTTATATGATCTGCACCTCTGCAATCTGCATCAGCAGCGTACTAGTTTTCCTGCCTGTAGGTATGTAGCTACGAGTATCGCCTACAAAACCCGTTAGGCAGATGACGAGGTTCTTGTTAAAAAACCGAACAATTTTTAGTTACATCGCTTACAAAATTCACAAATTCCTTACGGTTAACACAACACAGTCAATGATTTCGCTCCTAATTTATTGAGTATACCGGTTCAGCACAGAGGTATTTGTGCAGTACAGATTTGTTTTCTGTTAGACACAAATTTTTTTTCTGTTATCGATCACGCCAAATGCTTATTCAAAAATGTATAGGACTGTTATTGTGGAAAAACAGACGCCGTATTTTTCCCATACATTTTTGGACTAGTGTTTGACGTGAACGCTAAAGGCATTTGCCTCAAGACTCAGGTTACATAACTCCTAAATCTAACTACAGATACGGATAGCGTACAGCCTGTCGGGGAATTTCTTGAGTCAAATGTCCAGTTTCAGGGTCGACTAGTCTTACGTACTCCCGTTGGTCGCCGACCACGGGCTCTCCGTCCATTGAAAAACCACTAAAGACCTGAACAGCTAGAGCACCCGCATTCTAAAAAATAATGATAAAGAATACAATTCCACTCGATTACGTACACCGTTATGAAAAAGTATATTGCGAATTGCATTCTTCGATCAATAATTGATCGAATTCAAATGCATCATATATTATGCATCGAATTTGGACCGCATATAGATGTTCAGTCAGCGAAAAAAATTGTCTCGATATATACCAGCTCACTTGAAATGTGGGCTGGTGTTTTATTTAGTTAGTATCAAACAACCAACACATACGCACGTTCCACAATGCTGCAATGTGTATTCAAGTTATTTATTACATCCAACACAATGTATGTAATTAGGTTGAAAGTAGAACGGTTTTATAATTTTGTCTTACCTAACGTAATTGCGTTGGTAATTTCACGAAGATGTATAAGTGTATACTTATATTAATGCGGACAGTATTTTGTGTCAATTTCTATCGGAGGTAACATCTAGAATATTCTTGATCAAAGAATGCAATAAGGAAAACAAGAACAAGAATATTTTGAATTGGCTGAAATAAAGGCATTTTCTCGTGCGTTGCTTCGACGACCCCATTAACTGGAAAAAATGCATGGAGGGTAGCACGCACGCCGAAATAGCCGAGTTTCTTAACTTTCGCTTGTAGGTTATTTGACGCTCTTCAGAAATTTATTGTTGCGTTTGCTGTTTTTAAAAATTACTTTAATAAGGACAATGTCGATAATACTTTGACAGTGCGTTGCGTGATTGGCTCTCCTTTGTGCTCCGCCATATTTATACAGCGCCATAGGGCACAGGCCCTTGGATGATCTAGGCCTCCTCAACAGAGACTCGGGCTGGGTCTACTAATAGGTGTTAGTCATGAAAAGTAAACAAAAATTTTAAGACACACCTTTAACAAGGACTGATCTTTCCTTTCAAATAGATCTCGAACAGCTTTTGTCGAATTTTGTTGTGGAACTAAAGTTTTATCCAAGTCACTGTTTCGTGTTAAAGATTCCGTTCCCTTGTTCATGGATTCGATCGATTTAAATGAAACTAAATCTGTTTCAATGCTATGAAACTTCGATTGTGCTGATCCCAAAGTAGCTAAACTTTCAAGGTTAGACTCAACAGAAAAATTGATCACAGCATTTTCTATATCAAGGTCTGATACATTACAACCATCCTGATTGCTGGCTGTTTTGTAACTGATTAAAGATAACTCTTCATTTTCACTACTTTCCTGATCATCTCCGCCTACTATGACAGTCTCTGAGCCTGAATCATTTTTAGATTGTATTTGTTTGATAAAACTTAATCTTTCCTCTATTAACTGTTGCATTGCCACCTTAATCTTACTATTTGATCTTTTTACATGTTTGCTATCGTTTAATTGTACATCTGCAAAATTGTGTCCATCATAGTTGTCTTTTTTATCTAATAGGGGGGTTGATGAACGAGTCAAATTATTTATTTCCCGAACCTTACAAGACTCATCGTCTGGAGATTTGCTCACATTTTTTAGCGATTTATTGAAAGAGGATGAGCTAAGAGCTCTAGGATAATTTTCAAAATTCCTATTTTTTAATATTTTGGTACTAGGACTACTGTAAGTTTTAGCTGCATTTTCAGATTTTTTTCGAGCTATTGATGAGGGACTTTCTGCTCTTACTCGAAGCATGAAAACCTTCTTGTTTCTATCACTAACTAATGCATTAGTTGATTTGTCAATGTGTTTAAAATTATCATGTCTTTTTGAACTATGTGGTATATTTTCTTTATTTTCACATGATATTAGTGAATCATTAACAGTTTTTGCACTTTTAGTAATTTTAATAAGCTTCTTGTTTTTGCTGTGCTCAGTATTTCCTATAGGTACGCTATTTACACGGTTTTTTTCTGTTGACGGAGAGTTTCCATCATTACAAAAGCTTTTTGATCTTGTCGATAATTCTCGAACCGTTTCTATGCTATTAGGAGAAGAACACGGGGAACTTAGAGAACCCGGGGAACTATTTCGAGACATCGAAGTATAATTAGTTTTTGGTGCGTCTAATTTCATTATAGATTTTGAATTTGCCGACGATGTATTGGTAGTTCTATTATTTTCTATTTCATTACGAAATACTAGGTAGGTTAATTTTCTCCGCTTATCGTTACTGAATTTCATTAAATTCTCTTTCATTTCTTTGGTTGTAGTTTTGGATTTATTTACAGGCATAAATGTTTTATTTGATGGTTTAGAACCAACTGTATTTTTATTTAATTTATTTAAAATGGTTGGACTATTTGCACGAATTGAATTTGTAAGTTGATTATTGCTATGTATATGGGTTTTTTGGGTGTAATTGTTGATACTATGGCTTTTCAATTCATAACGATTTTTCGTTGCGAATATGTTTTTTCCACTTCTTGATTTTTTGACACTGGAAAATATAGTGAAAATAAATAAACAATGTATACATTTAAGCAACAATATGCCAATAAAACAAAATACTTGCCTCGTAACTATCTTAGAAGTAACCTGTAATCAAAAAAGTATTTTAAGACGGATTTTACGTTTAAACAATTTAAGAGTACTTCCTGTGTGAATATTTTTAATGGAATGCTATGTGTATTTTACTACGAACCAAGTCCATACTTGTTGAATATTTTCATATTATACATAATATGTTAAGTATGCCACACAGAAGAAAACAAAAATCCAAAAAAAACTATACCTTGGATACGCTGGGATTGGTTCTCACATTTCTAGAAATGTTATTTGGGACCTGCTTCTTGTTATTTTCTTTGACTATAAAGTCCCACTTTGGATTTGCATATTTTTGCCTGCAGGTACCAACATTTTTTTCTCTCGAGTTGACTTTCTTTTTAATTGTATTTTCACGTTTTCTATAATTAATCGCACAAGGACTTTTTCTAGCAACAATTTTTGGTCCTTTTTTCTGCCATTCGCCTTGAAATACGATATCTTCAGAAATTTGTCTATCTCTGTAACTGTGCATATGAATTCCACAGCAGCTTAATTTTGGTTTGATATATTTTGCGATTGACATAATCTGCGACGTACCGCTGTCACTTGGATTCTTAAGACAAAGTAGTTCAGATTTTGAAAGGGGACTACTACGTACATGTAGGTCCGAATTAGCTCCTATATTCATAACATTCAATAATGGTCTTAATACTTTCTCTGATTTGAAATCATTATCAGAAGTCATCGTTGAACATTCAACTCTTTTATTTAACATTACATCTGAATCCTTTATTTTTAACACATTAGTTGTATACAAATCAAGATAGAATTTAATTCCATCAGTTACGGTACCACAATCTACAGTATTTTTATTTTGTTTTATTTTTGTAAACGAATCACCAATCTTTATACCGGTTTCATATTTATTTGATAGGTTCACTAGAGAATTCACGGCAGATGAAATAGAACATACTTTGTCAGTACCGCATTGGGCATCGGCGCTTATGTGGCGGATGCCCTTTGACGTGCTAGGTTCATTCAAATCTAAAATTAACACATTAAACTATTTAGAGTAAGTGCCCTTAATGATACCAAATAACATGTTTAGACCATAATAACGAATGCCAAACTGAATGAAATTCAATACCGTATAAAAATATTGTTTCAGAGTTAACAGTTTCAAATGGAATAGCATTATTAGCGTCAAAACTGTCATCCTTCGTCACGCTGATAACAGTTTCAATTATAGCCTCTGATTCAATAACATCGGACTTTTTATCAACTTCTGTTGCAATACTTCGCCGTAGTGCAAACGATTCTTCTACATCCTGAGTAATTATGTCAATAAACAAGCTTTCTTTTGTGGCCGCCACGTCACCACAAATAGTATTATCTTTACACGTGAATGGTTCAATAAGATTTTCACTATTTCCTCTGCCTAAATCTTCATAGCATAGCTCTATCAAATTTCTTGGAATCTATAATTTAAAAGATAAGTAGTAGGAATTACTATGGATTTTCGGCTAACATAAGAAATAATAAATACTTACGGGTTTTGATAAAGTATTGTAGTTTTCTTTAAAACTTCTTTTTTGTTTATTAAATGTGTAACTCTTATATTCCACAAATTCTAATTTCTTACTGTAAGATTTAGCTTTTGCGAGAACATTAAGTCCAGTGCATGAATTTTTCTTCGATACTTTTTTTATTAACTTGTTCTTACTTTGCCGGCCTTTATTGTTTGTTTTAGCAAATTTATTTATTTTATTCTTAGAACTAACACGCAAATCGGATCCATATTGTTTATCCTCATCAATTCCTGTACAGTTTGTGCGACTGTTTTTAGATCTATACTGGGAATCATTTGAAGTATTTGAATCAAAACTTTCAAAATTATATTTTTCAATATCATTATAATCATTAGATCTTCCTTCATAATTTCCATCAACCCAGCCTTGTGTAATTTCTAAACGAATTTCCTTTTTACTTTCAGATTTAATGGATTCTAGCCTTACTTCACCGTACAAGGATTTTGGGCCTATGGGACGAAACAAAATTAAAATATACCTACATATATAACATTTTTTAGAAGAATCGCTATCCTTAAAAGCAATTCTTATGTAGGAATATCCAACCTACTTTATTATAATACAATTTAAAATACAAGCCATTATAATATAATACGCCACTTATAATACATGAACAGCTGAACTAATTCGAATGTTTTTTGTGTTTTTGGATTTGTAATCATATGGGGAAGGATAAAATTTAATGAATAATACAATTGTTAATAAAAAAATACCATTATTAAAATATTATTTACCCACACAAATACAGATATATATAGATATCATAAAATGTAATTTACCTGTGGTAAGCTCATTGCTAGTAGTAATACTTAAACTCTCTTCAGTATAATGCACTTCAGATTTAACATAGATGTTTTCACTGGTAGGATCTAAATCACAAATAAAATAAGATTAAGTAGGAATATGTAAGTCAATAAAGTTGTATGAACGACTAACTTTACCTGAAGACAGCAATAAATACTTTTCAGCTATTTTATCCCTGAAAATTACAATCGATATTGGAATTATGAGTTCTTTGGTTTTCTTAAAACAGTATAATAACGGTACGTAAATAACTCACGCAGTATTATCATTTTGAATAGTGCTTAAAGTTAATTCATTTCGCAAGTTATTATTCAAATTATCGTAATGATCTGAAAGCGTAGGTATTTATTTTAAATATCAGGTAATGTTAAAAATAAAAATTACAAGCTTTGATAAAGCCACTTTTAGTTCCCTTTCAAAACTGGAAGCAATATATTTGAAAAATTGCCAGAAGTCAGCTAAAAATATACTACTTACCATATTCTATAGCTTTTAGAGGATAATTTTCAATAAAATGTTTCCTTCTTCGTTCGATCGCCTTCTCCGTGAGGGAGAGTAGATCTAGAAGTTTCCGCTGCATCCACGTGGCTGGCGGTGGACTTTGGTGGTCCTCGCTAGTGCGTATTGCAAGCTTCATTAATCTACAGACTATTTTATCCAACTCAGTGGTAATATCTTCATCAGCAGTCAAAAGTGAGCGAAGTTTCTTCACTTTCATGTCTAAAGCACGACGAAGATTACGTCCTACGGGAAGACGTTTCACTAAGAACTAGATGTTTATTGATACCATAAGGCCATGGACGTATAAAAGGGAGGCAGGGTGCAGCTGCCCCCGTCTGGAAAGCGGATAATGTATTTATAGTTTTCCATGTTTTACATAACATAACCCATTTAATCCAAAAATACTATTCTACACCCTTCTTGAGTCAAAATAAGGCTAAAATGAGCGGTAATTTAAATGTAAGTAAGATGGTAGAAACCACACTGTTAATTCAATTACAATCAGTCATATTCAGAACTCTATAGTCCGAGCATAGCTCGATGTAATATCGCCATGTAGCGTAATTTAACAAAAGTTTTTTTTATAAAAAAAAAAATTAGCAAAATATTGTATGACTGTGAATAACCCTTTACTTGTATATTAATTTCTAATTATCATTAGAACCCGACATCCTCATATTTATCTAGGATACGTACAAACAACTTTAAACAATCATGAATTATTTGAGGAGAGAATACCGTGAAATACCGTGCTAAAGGTCACTGATAAGTTTGATCATAACCATGAATTTGTAATTTAGATTGAGCCAGGAAATTAGAAATAAATTTACAAGTCACGTTAACACATTAATGGTACCATACCTTATAAACCGAGTTCAGCTCGGTATACCTAATAACGCCAAAATGTAGTATACATTACAGTAAAAAAAAGGTTAACAATATTATGCTAAACACTATACTATACTATTAAATGAACAAAAATCTTAAGTGTCGGCTTTTTACCAACCATAGATATCAGGCATCATTGTACTGGCATCAGACAGAGACTGGGCATCACTTGTATCCCACTGAAACAGCGATATATTTCATTTATGAATTACTATCACAATAATCATTAATTTAATTAATTAATATTTAATTAATGATAGTTTATAAAAGTATTCATTTAAATTAATTTCATCTTTCTCATTAAAAAAATTACCAAAGAAGTTTAAGAAATTTAAAAGACTTTTTATTATAAATTGTGTATTTATTTGTGTATTAAAGTACAAAATATGTTCCTTACTTAAACAAACATTGTGTAACTTAAGAATAAATTGTTAACTTAAATTTTCAGCTTCAAACTGACATTAATCTTAAATATTATGAATAAGATACAAAAATGTTTCTCAATTAATTTAAGCACACACAAGGATTTTACTACAGCTTTTGGATTTAGAATAAAATAAAATAATGGGTACTATTTTATAACCTATAAACATGTACTATATACTAAAAAGATAACACGTTATACGAGTAATATATATTTTTATAAATATCGAGAATAATAAACCTGACAGAAGCTGTTGATTTCTAAACAACTAGAATTCAAAACATCTTGTTGTTTATGGTAAGATCTCAAGTACTTAAAAACAAAATCAAGCAGTCGTTGTCACCTACGTCGATATTGACAATGTCTACCAAAAAAATGGTTAAGACCACTTAATTATTATACAACTTAATATTGCAGTACATCTATCCTTGAGCGACGGTATTAGTAACGCAAAGTAATAATTATTATGATACCAGATTCATACGTAGAAATTATGGACTCCCTAGTGTGTCTAAGTATCCGTAAGTAACCAAAGTAACGTAGATCTTTAAATCTTCATGAAACAGTTCCCCCTACTGCAATGGGCCGTAAAGTAACGTAAACTCTCCCTAAACGTGTCGTAATACCGAGTGACCATTTTTTTACAAATAAGTTGTTTTACCTAAAATTCGTCTGTTAGTCAAAATAAAATCGTATTACTTAACAAAAAAAATATATATATATATTATATATTAATTTTTTTTATATATATACGCAACTCGTTATTTAAACCTCATTCTCGCACCTGTAACGTTTTAGAAGAGCCACTCAATCCCTAAAATGCGTTACGTGATCCATTAACGACCCCTACATATAGTACTATACAAAACAGAAGGGTGAAGAGCAAAGCAGTGGATGCGGGATATATCATGGTACCCAATAGTTACTGTACTACAACTAACTACAAATTCACAAATTCAAATTGTTTTACGTCGGACTGCCCGTCGTGATCACGCCACTCCTCGTCAAGCGAGTCCATCGATGTGTTGTCTACTACCAGCCGAGAATAGATGAGCACGTTGTCTACTATCTCGTAGCCGTTCCATTCCAACAGATCTCTGAAAATAACAGATTTTCAGTTTAGGGCCTGCATCCGGCACGAAGGACCATAAAGTATGTATGATTCACAACACACACTTATGCCACCTGGAGGCCTCCGATGTGACTTAACGATTGCTGTCTAACAATAACAGCCGGAACCGTCGGGTCAGTGTAGTGTTCACGAAGACGGCTTACTGTAGTGTTCATGAAATGTTCAACACTATCGGTCACTTGTACTTCTATTGACTCCGCCCGCTATAGCTTTACATTTACAATTGAAACAAGCCACCGTGCTATGAAAACTTCGTAAATTATGCTTTAACTATACTATTACAAATTAAAGTTAAAAATTTCCTAGAAACTCAAATCCGACACGGACTTGAAAACCAGAAGAAATTTGCATTAAAGTTCAACTAACAATAAAATTGCCAACACATTACCTACATTTATAGTTATAATTATTTTTATATGCTTTTTATATTTTGAATATACTGCCGACATGATCACTCAATACTTATGGCGGCCTGCGTGCCAGCACAATACAGCCATAACACATGCACAATACAGTACTTTATAAAATCCACTAGTTTTATGTGGTGTCCTAGACCATATAGGGCAAAAATCACTGCAAAGAGATACTTACTTAACTTTATCCATATCCTTAGTGAGGTGCTCGACGACCGGCATCAAGCTTTCTAATGGTATCTCCAACTTATTTGCGTCCACTGCAAACTGGCTGCTATGCGTATCAATCAATCTGTTGATCTCATCGTATATCAGGTCCAGGATACGACATTCTTCAGATCTGACCTAAAAGAAAATCAGCATCAGTGTAAAAGTTAAAAAGTCACGCTGCTTATCGATTGTAGGTGATCGGCAAAGTTCAGCAACAGTGGGCACAGTTTGAAAATTAATGGGTCTTTTTTGATTGCAAACATTTCATGACCACTTCCGTGTCTCAGAGAGCACGTGAAACCACCGGATTGTAAGATTTTGGAGGCCTTCAAGTGGCCTTAAAACTTCCAGACTTGTGTTGGCCACTAACACCTTCGCCAACATACATCTGTGTGTGATGAAGTGTGTTCTAGTGCTTCCTCAGTAATAAGCAGACGCCCATGCTCAGTAGTAGGCCATTAATGGGTTAAAGCCCCACCCATAGTCCACGGTCCCCGGCAAATTTTTTCACAACAATACTATCAAGACAATTTTTCATGAGTAACTTCATCTGGAAGAGACGCCTATCATTTTTCTTACAAGACACCTCGATTGTGGTAGCTAACAGGGATAGCAGGGAAAAGTGTCTACAGCACCTGATAATACATTATGGTACCAAGCAACTTCTAGGACAATCTAACCGTAAAAATTTACAAATATTAATTAAGCAATAATAAAAAAATACTAATCATTTCAGCTACATTTGATTTACAATCATTTTGTCAATAAGTCTCCCCCTTCAAACATGTACTTTGCTAATGAGGTCATTGAAACCAAATAGGTTTCTAAATTATGTTTATCCAAACAAAGCTGACCAAAAATATATGGAGCTATTTTTGGCAAT
>DWJZ01006275.1:0-13183 GCA_018249125.1 Asbolis capucinus
TATATGTATGTTTATCAGTTGTCTGATCACCATAGCACAAACTAACGCTTAGTTTGGGTTCAGATGGCCGTGTGTGAATTGTCCAAAGACATTTATTATTATTTATTTAGTATTACTAATTAATGGATTGATCTCATTAATTGCCCACTACTGAACATGAATCTCTCCTCATAATGAGGAGGTCGAGAGCATATCCCACCACCTGCTCAAATGCGGATTGGTGTCGCTACCAGGATTCGAACTTGACTTACTACGATATATGTATATTAATTATTTGTTTCAATTTAGCACACATTAATTAAATCCCTTTTTCATTAGAAAGCTTAGTTAATTTAATTAACATCATTATACATATTATTATTAATAATTTATACTATCACCAGAAAGGTTACAACATTACAAACTATACAAGTTAGGTCTACCATGAACCTAATTTAAGTAATATTTGTACATCTGATTTGCAATATTGTCCGAATGAAACAATACATTTATTAATCATACTATAGATATAGTCATAGTACAGAGATATATAATAACGTAGAGCATGATATCTTGTTCGGCTGCAATTCCATATTCACAGTCTGCGTCGCGGTCTTACCGTGGTCAGCTAGAGGTTTATGCGCACTACAATGTTACAATGTTACATAACGTCGTCCGCCTTACCACTGTCTGAGCAAAACATTATTATGTGTTATACACACATTATATACTGATTTACACGATAGTATCTATATTATAAAGTAATTTCATGGGTTGGCAACTAAACTCTCCACCGATTCGTACAGTGGCAGCGTGGTCAATTATACTATTCTATACTGATTTAGACATCTTAAGTAAGAGCAGAGACCCGTGCTCAGTAATGGGCCTAATACAAACAAATGTGCTCAGCATCCATTAACGAAAAAAAATTACCATTTCGGATCAGTTGTTTCTGAGACAAGCGCGTTCAAACAAAAAACCTCTTCAGCTTTATAATATTTGTGTAGATTAAAAAGGGGAGCGCGTACACATAGAAAATACGTCTCAAACTACTTCAATTTTTACACAAGGTTTTACCTATGAGCCACAATGCGTACAGAACCTTGGCCAAATTGTAGAAAGCTTGTTGGTTGCCGAGTGCGTTTTACTGCCCGACGGGACACGAAAATGTAAGGGTTACCATGCCGTTTATGGGGCTTTACTTCTCGAACGATAAAACTCGTCCACGCATCGATTAACAGCGTAGAAGTATAATACGTATATAGTACAAAAAAAAAATACAAATAATTTTGTTTCTTGTTCTTTAATTATTTTGTAACCCATTTGTTATAAATTTTCTATCGATGTAAATTTATTTTTTATATATTGTTGCGTTTATAATCAAATCAAATCAAATTGGATGTATAATAAATACGTTAACACGGTCGTGAATACAAAATCGTAATAAAGAAATTAAAATAAAATAATTATCTGCTCTTAAGCTGCCTGATTAACACTAAAAATAAAAGTTCCATCAGGTCCCGGAGCAAGTGGAAAGTTTTCACAATCTCTCATAGACTTAAGAATGTTAGATGGCTCTCAACACTTATGTAATCCAGGATCATCATCACCATCATTATCCCACTGCTGGGTTCGTGACGGGCACATACCAGAATCAATCACCCAGAGCAAAACGGACTTCACACTTTGAGAACATAATGGAGAACTCTCAGAAGTGCAGGTGTCTTCACAATGTTTCCCTTCACCGAAGCAGATGAGAATTAACTTGAAATAACATTGTAAATTAGATATTCAAACCATAGACTACCTGTTCTATAGGATATAAGGGATTGGAACAAATTACCTGCATCCGTAATTCCACCCGAGTATAATATAGGAGTCTTCAAGACAAGAGTGAATAGGCTTTTTCTTAGTTAATTCGCTTTACCATCTACTACATCACCGCTTACCACCAGATGGGATTATAGTCAAGCATTAAGTGTAAAAAAAAATATATTTTCAAAGAAAAAAGAATACCTACATCTAAGAAATTAATGATTAAACTTTTCATACGACATTAAAATATCGAGAACGTCAGCGACCAACGAGGCTATTCGAATACTCTTAACCAATGAAGGGCTATCGAGGGCCAGCCAATTAACTTTGCCTGGACTCACCTTTATAGAACCTTATAATTTTCTTGTTTTATTAAGTCTTTTTCTTCGATAAATTATTAGACTTTAAAAAAGGGAGAAGATTCTTAATATGAGTGCAGTTTTTGTGTTACTTGGTAATATTCCATTTAATATTTTTTTTTATTTAAAAATGGGTAGTTCCCATATAATCTCATTTCAAGTTTTGGCGAGATTTGGCAAGTATTAGACATTTGTCGAGTAGCTTTTGAGTTATCCTCAATAATGCGTATTTTATATGTGATAGGGTGAATCTTTAAACACCTTTTCCTGAGTGTATTTTTGTCATTTTTCGGGACTAGCTTGCTAGGACCGGGAAATATACTGCGGGGTCTTAAAAATGTTATTGATGTTCCCCGACACGTAAACGACGTAAACACAGTAAACGAGGTTAAAAATATTTATAAACACAAGTTTTTATTATAGATCCATAATATAAAAAAAACACACAAAATTTAATAACTGTATTGTTAACCGTTGAGGAGTTCCCTTGTCTGGAGCGAATCCTGAACGTAGTATCAGGTCATGCTTGTCATAAAAATGCATTGTCATCTAGATGAAAACTGCATGTAAAATTTCTGCTCCATAGTGTAAGAGTAAGTGGGTCTAATTAAACTTGCAAGATTTGACCCGTAACAAACAAATATACTAACATACAAATATACGAACATACACTGCAAGTTAAATAAAAGTTTGTAAAAATAATATGAAGTCATGAAACTATAATCAACTTACAAAAACATTTTTATAACAAATTTTCCGACAATTTAGAACCTACAAACTTTCTTAGTCCCATTAAACATTATTTTATATCAGCAACAAAGCAAGTTAAGAACAAACTACCTGTAAGGAACAATCGATGGAGCTATAAATCTACCGTTCGGAAACTATCTGAGGAACAAAAGTCATAAATTCCAGCAGCAATACCAGGAACAGTTTGTAGCGGGTGTCAATTGTTTCGCCTGCTTCTACCGGTTTTTGCGATATGAAATATAATTTTGAAAACCAGTTATAGGGCTGGCAGTGTTTGCTGTGAAATTTTAATTACCTATTTATACCTATTATGTATGGAATACCATAGTTGTATCCTTCAATGAGTATCAAGTTGCATGAAGACATCAAAATGCATTAAAGAAGCCTACCATGTTGTAAAATCTTTTTTTACTGTCTA
The DNA here is from genome assembly GCA_018249125.1 of Asbolis capucinus. NCBI lineage: Eukaryota > Metazoa > Arthropoda > Insecta > Lepidoptera > Hesperiidae > Asbolis > Asbolis capucinus. Next base: position 3,322 of record DWJZ01006275.1, read on the forward strand.
TAAATTCGTGCTTGACCACTATCCCACCTGATGGTATGTAACGACATGGTTAAGACCATACCATACCATCTAAGGATGGTAAAACGCACTAATTTAGTAATAGCCTATTCACTCTTGGCTTGAAAACACATAAATTGTAATCGAACGGAAACACTGACGCTGGCAATTTATTCCAGTCCTTCGCGGTAAGTATGATGAAAGAGGACGCAGAGCGCGACGTTCGTACTGACGGAATGTCTAAGTCGAAAGGATGGATACCCGCCGTGCGTCGACTCGTTCGATGAAGGAAACGAGATGGGAGAATTAAATCATGTCATTCCTGAGTACACTCTCTTAAATGTATTCTGTATATATGCTGTAGAATTGTGAATTGGTAGATTTCGTAATTTTGAGGACTGTATGTGGTTTTCTGAGTAAATATTAATAGCCTGGTTAGAACAATGGTCTCTCGAACAGAAGGTCCTAGGTTCAAACCCTAACGCACCGCTAACTTTCAAAGTTGATGTATAAACTATTGATTACCGCTTGCTACGGTGAAGGAAAACATCGTGAGGAACCCTGCCGTGAATTCCCCATTCTCGAAGGTGTGTAAAGTCTACCAACTCGCGCTTGGTCAGCATGGTAGAGAGACCCTGTCTCTATCCCTCATATTGCGCGAGGAGACCAGACTCCAGCAGTGGAAGAGTTATTGGTTGAAGTGAAAATGAATGAACTCTAAGGGGTGAAATATTCCTTTCCTCCATTCACAACTTGTCAATACAACAGATGGACTCTAGGACCCAGGCCTCTCGTTCGAAAGACCAACTTTCAGACTGTTTTACTTTTTCAAATCACTCAAGAAATAGGATGCTAATAATAATGTATTCTCTTATATTGTTATTAATGTTAGTCTTTGATTTTATTTTACGCCTGCCTCACATTCTGACCTTCGCCAAGTCTTGACTGGTAGAGAACGCCACCTGGCATTAAGTCCGCCCATTGTAAACATTTACAATAAAGGGTAAATAAATAAATAATTATAAATTAATCGTAAAATAAATAAATAAATTTTTAATTACGCAATAATGGTTTAAATCCTACCATCAACTATTTCTACATTCACCCAGGGTTGACTGGTGGACAATGCCAGTAGGCATTAATTTTGCCCTTTGTTTCTTCTGTTCAAGATGTTACAAATATAAATATAGTAAAATAAAATAATAATAATTAATAAGATAACTGACTGCTTTGTTTATAGTAGTATTACGTATAAGCCACAAAATTCAATAAACCAAATTCATCTCGCCTTCTATCATGTTAATGTTTTTATGCTTCATTGCAGTCTTTAGTAACTTGTTGTACACGAAGCGATAAACGAGAAAGTAAGAAACAGTACGTTAATGAAGTTTCTATGAAGATCAAAAGAATATTTTGAATATTCATTTAATAAGCAAATTATTACACTACTACGGTTATATGTTCATATAAAGTAGTCTGTGTCTCATTCCAAACTGCACCCTGCCCTAAATTACATTCAAATCCGTTTAGTAGTTTTTGAGTGAAGGAGTAACAAAAATCCATCTATGGTCACATTTTCTCACATTTATAATATTAGTATGATGTATTTACGAGTATATACACAAAAATTAAAGGCTATATGATACGAAAATTATGCAACATTTTTCTGAAAATGGCCGGCAATGTTTATGACAACATGACGGTAAATGGTTACAGTTACTCATATATATTAAAATTCCTCTCTAATTGACTAAAATACCAAAGTAAGAATTTAAATCACATTTTAAAATCATTCTAATAAGTTGTGATGATTATCATATTAGGAGCAAATATTAAATAGATACCTATTAATTATTCTTCGGAAGATTCTCTTACAGTAGATAAGCGATGAAGCAAATTTTCAGTCTACATCAATGATTTGTTATTTATCGCTATTCAACACATAGTGAGACATGCAGTTTAAGGCGAGAAGTCCCATTGGGTTGTCTGAATAGATATTTGTCAAGTTAATTTGAATAATGTCCGTGCTATACAGGAACGAAGGTTCCAGAATGAAAGGCCGGTTTTATTTTATTACATTTCCCGGCCTTTCCCGGATTTACTAAGGATATATTCACGTAATACTTTTTTTCTTGAACTTTACTTACTTTTAACCAAAAGTGTCCACAATTGTGGAAAAAATATTTGCTTAACAAATTTCACAATTATTTTGTAAACAGTTTGAAGTTTTGAAGCTTCTAAGATATTTGTCTAAGTATGTTTATTAACAAGGTTTATTGAAATATTTAAAAACACAAGCTTTAATTATGACGCCGTAATACCAAGAAATGCATAAAATTTCACAACTGTATTGTTAACTGTTGATTAGTTCCTGTTGTCTGCAGCCAATCGTGAACGTAGTATCGGGTCATGCTTATTATAAAAATACATTGTCATCAGATCGGAAACTTTTTGCAAAAGTTCAGCTCCGTAGTGTAAGAGAAAGAGGGTTTAAAAGCTTGGAAGATTTGATCAGGACAAACAAACAAACTAAATTATAAAAACTGCTTCCAAGGGCCCTCCCACGCACGGAAACGTACTAAAATTTTTACCACGGTTTCAGCACAGTTTCCGATCGCACCCGTCGTTACTTTACACGCCCAATAACTTGTAATCGACACAAGCCAGCAAGCCACGAGCGCCTCAAATGTTAAACGCGAAAACTCCACTGATACCTAATAGTATTTGTAGAGAGGAACCGCACGCTCCAAAACGGAATCCAATAACGAACAAAGACGAAACCGTCTAGTGTTCTAATATTGCCTTACATTGCTCTACTGTTTACCATAGAACAAATATTAAAAATAAAAACTTTAATGCCCAACTACATATGTACGTAGATGACGTAGCTACCAGCAACGCAGCTACTGTCTGCGCCGTAGCGCTTGTACAGTTATGCGGACGTACTCGTATGTACATATGTATATAAACAAAGTTTATCCATACTGATAATAAAGAGAAAAGATTTATAATTTGTGTGTTTGTAGTTAACTCAAAAAGTACTAATCCGATTTCAAAAAATCTTTCACCATTAGAATGCTACATTATCATTGAGTGACATACGCTGGCATAAATATGTAGAAAAAAATAGTATAGTACAGATAATAGAATGATGAACCGGCGGACGTTCGGGCACTCGGGTGGCGGGGCGCGTTGTGAGCGAAGTGTGGGGCATATGAAAATATATTAAATTAACCGTATCATACATTCGCAAGTAATTCACATATGGCATAGGGCAGCAGTTTGACCAACACCCACCACCACGACCGCGCGGACGAAGTCACGGGCAAAAGCTAGATAAAAGAAGTACTAAAAAAAGTAGACAGTCTGCAGTATGTTTAGTCTAGAGGCCGGTAGATGTCGTGTTTGCGATCCTATTCAAGAATTTGCACCTGCGTTCTTTGTCACTCTATTTGCCAATATGCATTCGTGTGTAGCGTTTCATTCTTGATTTTGCTGTTATGGCTTTCTTTTTTTATTTTTAACACATTGTTATGTCTTTATGCTATTTTAAAATTATATTTTATAATATGTATAATGAGTGCTTACTAATTGAAATGATGTGCTCAGGAGTTTCTATCGCTGTTTCTTCTCCTCAAATTAGCATGTTTCCGAAACGGTGGTAGATTAATAAGTATCGATATATAGATCTGTAATATCTTACTGCTTATTTGTCACTATATAAATAAATATATATTTTTAAATATTCACTTATATAGATATTTACACCTGAACACACAGAACAAACGTTCCGGCTCATCACTGCAATTTTTGACCTGGGTGGGAATCCAAACCACGACCTTCGGTGTAGCAGAACGACCACCACCTTCTGGTTCACCAACCACTAAACCAAGAAGCCTGTCAATGTCAATTATTTTTTTGTTATTACCACATCCACATTCCAACCATTCTTGCTTATCTCGACCTATCACTTACAATTGATACGCACCGCCAGGATATAAGCGCTCACACAACCGTTGATATGCCAGGCGTTAGATTGGATTAAATTAACTAAATTAATTATACAGTGTTCAGATGTAATTGCTTTTTGGTGTAAACTTGTACCATTTACTATCTATGATGGAGCAGGATATTTTATCACTAGTTTCCGACCGTGGCTTCGCCTGTATTATGGCTTAATCAAATATAACCAGGAGTTTATGTGTTACTCTAAACTATAATCTATTTCTGTGTCGAATTTCATTTAAATCTTTTCAGTGGTTTTTGCGTGAAAGAGTAACTAATTCCCCGTTCATCCTCACAAATTTTCGCATTTATATTTTTAATAGGATGTGCAAAAATCGATCAGTTACAAATTCACTTCATACCGATATTCTTGTCAAAATTGATTTCACCCTAGGTAACCTACATATTTTCAAGATTTAAATTTTTAGTAGGATGTACAAAAATCGATCAATTACAATTCACTTGATATCGATATTCTTGTCAAAATTGATTTATCCCTAGGTAACCTATTTTCAGGATAAAAATTTTTAGAAGGATGTACAAAAATCGATCAGTTACAAATTAACTTTATATCGATATTCTTTTCAAAATTGATTTATCCCTAGGTAACCTATTTTCAGGATTAAAATTTTTAGTAGGATGTACAAAAATCGATCAATTACAAATTCAATTGATATCGATATTTTTGTCAAAATTGATTTATGCCTTGGTAACCTATTTTCAGGATTAAAATTTATAGTAGGATGTACAAAAATCGATCAGTACTTACAAACATATAAACATCCAAATCAGTTCAGGGGAACCTTCACACAAAGATAAAATTCTATGTTCAATCCCTGAATGTGGTTTATCTCTGTGCCAAGTTTCATCTCAATCCGGTATCTATAGCTTGGAAGTGAGATCAAGAAAAAATTATGTCGAAGTTTTGCCCGCGACTTTGTTCTACAAATTCAAATTTGAAAAACACTAGAACTTTAGAGTAGGAACTTTGTATTCTAAAATTTTGACTTTCGTTAAGTGAGCTTTTGGTTCCTAAGACGAAATAAACAATTTTTATTTTCATTTACAACTTAAATTAATATTTTTTATGCAGGCATAATATTCCTCGATGACGAACTTTCCTACAATACAAACATAATAGCATTATGTTTAGCATATAAATCAGTTTACTAGTTCATGCATCGATGTGTAAAAGACAGAGTAACTTTATCATTTATAATATTATTAAGAATTCTATTCAAACACATCTTACTTATATTATAAACGCAAAAGTTTTCAATTACGGATGTATGGATGTTTGTTACTCTTTCACGAAAAAACTACTGACGGATTTGGATAAAACTTTACAGTAATATAGAGTATTCATCAGAATAACATACAGCCTACAATTCGTAATGATTTTATATAATTTTGGTCATAACATAACCGATACATGTCAATTAAGGCGGAAAAAATCTGCCCGGCAACAGCTATCTTGAGGTACGCGCCCAAACTTTTAGAGTTACACAAAGATGTACCGTTTTTGTCTCGAATAGTTCTATGTGGAATCCACCATGACCAAAAATTGTGAACCATAAATTGAATTAAATCGGATATTATTTTACAAATGCACATTTTGGTATATAGGAATATTTAGAGGAACGGACCGGAATGAAATTTAAATGGGCGAGTGAAGCGCGGGCAGACCCATGTCCTACTAATGTATGGCATATATAAATGCGAAAATTTGTAAGTATTGATGGAGGTTTGTTACTCTTACACGCAAAAACTACTGAACCGATATGAATGAAATTTGGCACTTTTATCTGGATGAAGATATAAGATACTTTTTATCTATGTACCTACCACGCAGGCGAAGCTGCGGGCACGAACTAGTTTAATGATAAAAACACGTTTAATCCAACTTGAAATAGTCCCTATAAATCCCTGATAAAGCAAGTTGTCCAAACAGGAGGCATGTGTCCGGAATCTGGCGAGATAAAGAAGGGGAGTTTGGGGCAATTAGGACCACAATTAGGAACAGCGTGTAGCAAATTACGACCGCGGTCGCCAATGCTTGCCAGATAACTAAAGGCGTTCCGAACTCGGCCCATAAGTTTTGTAGCGCTGGTTGTTCATAATTGAACTGTTTATTGATCACATTCTAACTAACCACACAATCATAATGTACACAATATTTTGTTCACGGTTTCGCATGCGGAATGTGTTAAAACAGGTGAAAGTACATTTCGTGAGGAAACCTGCATGCCAGGGAGTTAGCAAATCTGTGTGAAGTCTGCCAATCCGCACTTGGCCTGCGTGGTGGACTATGGCCTTAACGTTCTCATTCAGAGAAGAGACCCGTGCTCAATAGTGGGCCGTCGTGGGTTGAGATGATGATGTGGTAATAAAAATTTGCCGATGTGTTATCCCAGATTATTTAATGCATATGTGTGCCAAGATTCATTTTATTCAACGGTTAGTGCGTAAAGGACACACAAACAAAACGTGAACATCACCCCAAGGGAACCTACAATTGGGCTAAAATCTATCCTTTGTTATTTCCCGGATGTGGTCTACCTGTGTGACAAGTTTCAACTTAATCCATTTACAGGTAGCACGTGAAGGTTACATACAAACATCTTCACAAACTTTCTTATAATATTAGTAGTGAGGCGACATCGCACAATACGTCATACGATGACGTCACGACGACACCTGAATCACGCTATCGGAGTTTCCTGAATTGTTAGCATATATACAAGTTCCGACTAAGAACTGTCGGAGCCCGGCCGCTCCCCAGGCATAACACCTCGCCTGGCGGGAGATCTCCCCTTTGCTAAAGTAGTATTCTGATATAACATGGCTCTGTAACCCTCCTGTGAAACACAGGTCCTAGTTTTGATTCTCAATCGTGGTAGATATTTCTATGACAGACTAAGATCTGGGTTTTTTTCAGCTTTGGGTTTTAGTGATATGTTATTTAACTCAAATTCTTTCTCCATTTCCTCTCCTCTTCATTAGGGCACCTTCTCAAAACGGTGATAAAAATATATAACGGAGGTGTATTGAATATTCCTACATGAAAAAGATAATTTGACTATGTTATTATTAAAATAATATATTAGTATCACATATGACTTGCTTTCTAAGGGGAAGTATGAATGAGTTAGAGTTTATGTACATTACATAATTGAGTTTTTGGTCAATATCTGTTTATATCAATCGGATTCTTATAAAAAGTCAATTTAAAAATAGTAATAAAAATAATATAATACAACTGATATTAAAGTTGTTAAAACAATCTAATTGGTGCTCTTTTAAATAGTCAAAAACTCGTAAAATCTTCATTGAAAGTTGAGAAACAATAACCAGCTAAAGTGTAATAAATAGACAAGCACCGATGTCCGAGTAAAGTGGAGGTTGGGGAAATTAGAGCCGCAATTACGAACACCATGTTGCAGATTAAAACCGCGATTCACACAAAACACGGACAAAATAAAACTGAAAATTTGTAGTCATCTTGTATGTTTCGTTGTTTACATTGAATTTGAATAAAAATATTTTTTTATTCTTAATGTTTATTCATTTTTATTCTTATATTTCTTATATTTAATTTTATTAATTAATTTTTATTCTTAATTTTAAGTATTGGTGTGCAGTAATAAAATAAGGGAAGTAATTACAATAAATATATATATATTTTTATAAGTTGTATTCAGTACATTAATTACACCTTTACGGAGCAAGGTTCTATCCTCACAACTGAGGAGGTTAGGGTATACCATATCATAATGCTCCAACGTATGCGCTATTATTATCACTATTATAATGCTAACACACTTTTTTATATCTAAAATTTAAAAATTAAAAATAATAAACCAGTAAAACATGCCACATTGTCGAAAGATTTTAGAGGGGAGATTCGGGTAATTAGGAGAACAATTAGGAACAACCCGCTGAAAATTCCGCGCATGGACAATAACAAAGCTTGCCAACTTATTAAGACGTTCTCTCCATACGTTTTATTGCGTTGAGGACATTGGGGTCCTTTTAAAATAGCCGTCGTAATCTCGGATTTGTTGGAGAAATTGGTTGCGATCTTTGAGGGTTATATCTAATGCTTCGCGGTCTCATGAGCTCACACGTGCTTTGTTTGGAAATATAAATGGTGTGATGTCAATTTTATCGTGTTCTGGGTTTGAGGTGGTTTGTTCTTGTCAGTTTTGTTGTTATACAGTAATAGCTGCATGAATTGAACTGAAAAATTTGTAACAAAATGTTTATATATTCAGATTTATTACTTTTAAAGTCATCTGTCGGTCCCCAGCGTTATAAATTTTTGCATAATTTATTCACACTAATAATAAAGAGAAAAGATTTGTATTTTTGTATGTATGTAACGAATAAACTCAAAAAGTACTGATCCATTTTTCAAAAATGTTTTCACCATTAGAATGCTGCATTATCGCTGAGTGTCATAGGCTATATGAAAGAAATTTATATTTAAAATTTTATAGCCATCAATATAGTACAATAGTAGTATTTTAAAATAAATATTATCGTCTTAGGGAAATGATTACTCTTTGTTTAATTCAAAATATAAAGCACAAAATGTCCACCCGTGCGAAGTCGGGGCGGGCCTCTAGTTATAAAATATAATCATCATAACCTTATGGATATTTAGCATGAAAAAACCAAATAAAAATTATCAATAATGTTACCCAATTCATCTGTTAAAAATTTTTGTTTATAAAAATTAATATTCATAGCTGACTGACGACTTTCATCAAAGCTGTGTAATTTTTTAATAGAGTAAAATCTTAATGAACTGTTCAATGATAGTAACTGTGAGTGCGCATGTACGATGAGGTACAATGTATGTGTTGCTAAGTTTATGTATGTATGGGAGTGCGTGTATTTAATATAAAACATAAGTACAATATGCGCGTGTGGGGGCGTGCGTGCTCGCACACGCGTGCGGCGCTGCTGCAAAAGTGAGTCATATTTAATTTTTCTTTACTTTTATTAATTTGAATTCAGTCAAAAATGTATTGAGAATAAATGAATTAACATAATTCCTAACAATACTCCTATTAAAATAGTATAATATCATTATAATATATCGTTATTTAAATATCGTTATTTTTCTCATACCTCGGATACGTATGAAAGTAGTACGTGAAACCAGAATAATGAACGCTGATCCGATTATGGTTTGTAGCGCTTCAGCCAGGCTTTCGATCAAACTCCGCTCCAAAGCCACTGGTGGAAGTTAAAATGTTATTATTTTTTTAATAGCTACGAAGAATGAACAAAAAATTAGCAACCCTGATCTCATCAGTTTAGGGGCTTTAGATTTTGATGGCCTCTTAAAAAGTATTAAATATAATGGAGATTATAAAATAATTATTATTCATTATAAGTGGACACATAAACATCATAATTTAGCGGACAGCCGCTGGATTCAGAAGGCCTAATAACGATCTTAGTCCTACAGTGACGGCCAAAGGCTGGATAGACGAATTAGCAATATGAATCACGTTTTTACCGACTTCGAGGAGGTACCTTATTCGTGTGTTTTTTTATATACTCGTATATTTTACCTCAGAACTTTTTACTGAGTGAACCGATTTTGATTTTTTTTTAAAGAAAGCATGCTTGCGATGCGGTCCCATGCTTGCATGTCCATGTTAAGCGACCTCAAACGAGTAGTTGTGGAGTTAATGTTCCTTTTAATATACATATTTGTTTTTCTTTTTCAACGCATAACGTTTGACTGTGAGAATCGATTTTGATAGTTATTTTTTTATTTCAAAGGTAATACTTATCCCGTAGCTTCATGACCGGGGGTTTTTGAATTATGTATTTGTTTTTTTTT
>DWJZ01006276.1:0-13182 GCA_018249125.1 Asbolis capucinus
CGGTCTGTCGTACAAACGATACCGTGTTTCAGAAATCGAGATAGTGCCATCTAGTGTCAAGCCGGTGAAACATTTTCGTAATCTTGTATTTAGATGGCACCATTCTTGAATGAGAACTTAACATGGATTATAATCAGTAGTAGGTAACTCTATAACTATGCCAGCTGGTTAATAGAATACGCTCCATCTAACACCACTTATATGAGGACCACAAATGTGTTATTAAATATCGACGCGTGTCATATTTCATTCGTCGTCACGAGGATCACAAAAACGCTAAGTTGCCGTGTGGATGGGAGATGTGAGCCGCACCGCAATGACGTGCGACCTGCGGGCCGCTGGTTGCCCATCCCTGATGTAGAAATTGGCGAAGAAATCGTTATGGATGCTTATGTCTTACGCAAATGTGACTGGAAATCGAAGGTTGTAAACTTTTTTTTACCATTATGATGAGTAGGTAATATGTAAATTACATGTTTTTTAATACAATACAATAGAAGTATGAAAATCAAGTAGCATTTCCTATCTCAAAATATTGTCAACGTTAAAAATCAACGCTACAGCTTTTCAATGTGTTCACACATGAGACAGTGGTATCAAATGCAAATGACACATGAACACTTATTTGGTCAAATATTTGAAAACAGGTCTGGTGCCGGTATTATGTTTTTGACGAGCGAACGTGGCGTAGTCATTTGATAGCACGGTATGGCCTCATTAAACGTGTCTTTAGGAAAAATTTTACGTTGGTACAAAATGGTTCGCGCTCCTGCTCTAGATAGGTGCAATTTAATCTTAAAAGTCTATTCTCAAACATTTGCTTCACCTTTGTATTAAATGGAGCAACATCTCCGCATTACTTTGTTCACATTACTGTATAATGACATCACCCTTTCACGACTGCCATAACTCATAACCCTCAGATCACAGACGTTTAAATTTCGAACGATATGTCATCGGAACTACTTCAGATTCGATACAAATTAGCAATGAAGCAAGTTATATGTAGAAGCGATTGGCTTTTATAAACAAACATACATTCATACATCTTCAAAAAATCTTGCATTTATAACGTTAGTAGGACGTTTAAAACCACATACTAAGAGGTAACATAAACCATTAATAAAATAATTCATATGCATCCATATATCCATTTACCAATTTTGTACATCAGGGGTGTGCAATCAGCGGCCCGCGGGTCGCTTGTCATTGTGTTGCGGCTCACACAAACCCCATCCACACGGCAACTTGACGTTCTTTGTAATCCTCCTGACGACAACAAATAAAATGTGGCCCGTATCAATATAACCATAATAATTACAGAACGGAACGGAGGAAAAGTTTATCCATTTAAAGACTCAATGATAAGTGTATCAATTAGTATAGTTTGGTGGGAGCGCTTTGAGGTTGCTCAGTGTATATTTGTAGATATCATTGTAAATTATGATGTTGGGTTGTGTTCGTCAGTGTCTTTACAATATCCAAGCGTGACTACGGTAATACCTTGTAACCAGTAATTTTCATCTTCCGGCCGATAAAGTATAAAATCTTCGTTCAGCACTAGTTCCCAGCTAACATCAGATATTTCCTATAATTGCAAATCAATTTTTCTAGATAATTGTGTACTTTCACAGTCTGATATAAAATGAGATTATTATCGCGGAAGCAGATATTTTAAAAACTGTGGATTTATTCGATATGTACAGTCGAGGTATCAACTAAGCCGAGACGAACACTGAGGGGCTTCATTATGTAATTATGTTTGTTGGTGCTCTTTTAAAAATCCCACCTCAAGAAAAGAAAAAGAATGTTTTAATGCAAACGGGTACTCACGATCTGTTTATTATTTTACCGATATTTCGACTCAGTTGCACGGGTCAGTGTCAGTGACACTAATGACAGAGTGCCGAGTGTCACCTGTCAAAAGTGTCTTCACGTCACCGCAGTCTTGCCGTGACCATTGCCGTGACCATGAACAACTGGGTCGAAATATCAGTAAAATAATAAACAGATCGTGAGTAACCATTTGCATTAAAATGTTTAGTATCCCCGACGATATTAGTCTAAAAACATAGAAAAAGAATGGTGTTTCAGATTTCCGTTAAGTATTAATATTATCAATATATTTAATCTACATTTTTTATGTATGAATCGAGTTAAATAAGCATTAAAATTTAATCCAAGTTTACTACAACACATCATACATTCAGATCAGAGAAGTCGTTTCAAAGATTAATGTTCCTTTGAAGGCATATATCTAAAAATATTAGCAGAAGAACAGAAAGCGACGAAAAATCATACAACCCACTTTACGACCACGGCGCCATATTATTTGTATTACAAGTTTAAAATTATTGTATAGTATTTTGTTATAATCAGTTAAAAATTAGGAAAATTATTACGTTTTCATATCAATATTTAATCAACTACGGAGAATTACTATGGCTAATAAGTGAAACAAGGCATATATTTTATCAAACAAATCTATATAGCAAATAGGGCTGTCTACTCAATCAGATTAAGAAGAAAACTATTGTGCCCTAATACCTACTATCGACTAAAACTAGTTATTTTTACTGATGAATAGTAAAGAAGTATAATTTTGTGCGTTTTAGAAGTTCATTATCAGTTGCTTCCTTGTATGAAAACAAAATAGGACTGTATTGTACCGCTTGTGTTGTATAGCATTACATTGTGTTATTGAATTTAGAATGAGGCTTTAAAATTAGATATTAGTAACAGTTTAAACTAAGAACTTCAACTGACAGAATGATTTAGATAAAATTGGGCGCTATTGTAGAATATGCAAATTATTTTAAGTTTTATTTTCGCGGGATCAAAATAAACCTTAATTCATTGTATTACAGTTTGTGTTAGTTGTACTACGTTTACGACGTAAACTGTTTTTATAAGGTCATCGAACTTTTACTTGCAGTTGCCAGCCCTGTTGGTTGAAAACAATAAAACCAATTGAATTGAAAGGAAGTGTTACGATAACTTTACAATCGCGACTGTACTTGTTACTGAATGGCTGCGTTCACAGTAAGATTTGCTGCAGCAGCATATTGTTATTATAAGAGAGACTTAGCAATGCTCGATGAAACATTGTCTTGAAATGTGTATAATAAATAATAATAAATAAATATTGAACAACTCACTCACGGTCATCTGACCCCAAACTGAGCGTTAGCTTGTACTATAGTGATTAGACCACTGATAACACATCATATATACAAACATATATATTTTAAATATATACGTACATAGATATTTACACCCAGACACACAGAACAAACATTCCTGTTCATCACAGAAAAGTTTTACCTGGGTGGGAATCGAACCCACGACCTTAGGTATATTTGGCAGTCAGGTTCGCTAATCACGGGACCAACCGGACTGTCCAATCACTACAATATATGTTTTAAAAGAATACTGTATATCTGTCGGCTTCTCAGCGTGTTATATATCCAGATTGTCTGTATAAAGATTTTCATGGAATTATTCTCACGACAGAAATGCCACGTCTCGCCATTGTATTCCTTTACAAGTGAGTTTATTGTTTCTTTTTCGTTTTCAATGATAAATCGCGAATATATTCATTGGCAACAGAATGTTATGACCTCCGGCTGTATCGCCATGGTCTATGTGTTTGTAAAAAATATATTTCAATTCTTTTTTTTAAAACGTCGAAGCAAAATAGATTTTTTTGTACTTTTTATAAATTTGTGCTTGACCACTATCCCGCCTGATGGTAACCGGCGATGTGGTGTTAGATGGTAAAGCGCACTAATTCATTAATACCCTATGCACTCTTGACTTGAAGACACTTGCATTGGAATAGAAGGAAACATTGACGGTTGCAACTTATTCCATTTCTTCGTGGTACGATGGTATGATGAAAGTGGGCGCGATGTTAGGCGAGAGCTGTTGTGTGTTGTCCCTGGATATTTATTTATTTACTGACTTGAAAGCTGTCGACCAACGGGTTCTGCCAATAGTCCTGACTGTTAGATGGGGTTAACTAAGTTATCGGTGGAGTAAGCAAGGATGATCGTTCAGAAGACCGGGTGGACTGATGACCTGAAGAAAACATCTAGCTTCCAAAGACAATGGCGCAGGACCTGTCAGAGGAACGAAAATTAAGATTGGGGCAGTATTCACTAGCTGCTGCGTTAAAAGACTGATGGATGATGGAATAAGATGGATGGATGACTTCTGTAAGGTAAATAAGAATACTAATTTTATAAATGAGAACGTTTGTGAGGATGGATGGATGTTTGTTACTCCGTTACGCAATAACTACTGAACCAATATGGATGAAATTTGTTAGAGATATATACATATATATTTCTCTTCTCTTTAGTCTTGAACAACACATGGATTACTTTTTATCAATATACCTAAACGTGGAAAAAGCTGCGGGCGGAATTACTAACCATTGACCACCAAAATTGAAAGAGTTTTCAGTGATTAATTATGCTATTAATTCCTTCGGTGATTCTGTGATTAATACAGTGATAAATGCATTAATTACATATTTTATTGTATGATATTATTTGAAGTCTGAGTAGTAGAGGTCAGGAACGCGGATGAATGGTAGAGCACAGCACAGAATATTGTTACTACTAAACGGCACGAAGATGTCGACCTTGCGGCATTCTCTGTAGCACGTTTCGTATGATCGACTAGTCACTAATTGGTCTAATACCGATTGGTCCAATACGATTTAACAAGCGTGCCCACATTTAGCCCACTGTTGAGCTCAGGGCTTAACAAATTAGGAGACTTAGAGTGGTATTAGTGGCATACTCCACCACCACAAAAAAGTGGTGATAGCCAAGTGGGTAAATAGCGGTAATGACCTAGTGGGCTTCCGGGGGGTTCGGGTACGAAACCCAGAGCGCGCACTTTTGACTTAACGGAGTTATGTGCGTTTGAAGCATTTCAATGTCACTCGCTTTAACGGTGAAGGAAGAAATTGTGAGGAAACCTGTCGGAGAGTTAGCAAAACTCAAAGTTGTGTGTAGTCTGCCAATCCGCACTTGGCCAGCGTGGTGGACTATGGCCTAAACCTTCTCATTCAGAGAAGAGACCCGTGCTCAATAGTGGGTCGTGATGGGTTAAGATTATGATGACTCCAACACGCTTTTACAATTGGAAGGGACAGTGGACAATTCAAGTGACGGGAGATTATATGCCAACCGATGGCTTGCAACAGTTAACGATTGCAAAAAGTATATGAAAGAAAATCGGGATGGACACGTATTCGATAACATAAGTATAAAGCAATTTTCAAAAAATTTTGAGGGCCCTAACGTCAGTAACGTGTCAATAGACATCCTTATACTCGACGGCTCAAAAAGCCAACTGAATGTTCTCTGTCTGTTAGAACGACGTACGAATTATGAAACGAGATATATTAAAATATTTAAAAAAGTAAACTTTAATTATAAAACCCTAATACGGAAAAATGTCGTTAACCGTTGTGTACCAACTAACCAACTGTATTGTTAACCGTTGAGGAGTTCCTTTGTCTGAAGCCAATCCGGAACGTAGCATCAGGTCATGATTATCATATAAATGCATTATCATTAGGATGAAAACTTTATGTAAAATTTCAGCTTCGCAAGGTAAGAGGAATTGGTCTAATTAAGCTTGCAAGATTTGACCCGTAACAAACAAATATATCAATATACAAACATACACTGCAAGTTAAAAGCTTGTAAAAATTGCAAGGACATATAATACATTTATTTGTTACTTTAATAATTTTGCCAATATAAATTAGTAGAAGATAATACAAGCAAGATGCCGTTAATACAATACATACAAATGGGATGGTACAGATGCGTGGGATGCTGGCTACTGGCACGAGTCTGTCTTAATTGTAGACTCTTGTTTTGCTGATAAATATGTATACTCTGTGGTTAAAGTACGAGTATGATATACTCTGTGCTTATAGTACGAGTATATCCACAGAGTATATTTATCAGCACAACAACTGTAAATAGTTTTAGATCAAGCTTTCCCATCAGGGGCGAAAGAATTGGGGTGGGAGCAACGCGGCTTGTGTTGTTAATGTCCATGGGCGGTGGTGATGACTTTGTTTACGTTTTTGTTATATTCCTAGTAATTTTAATAACTTCAACCATAATAGCTTTTATATTGTAATGCCATACAATAATTTCAAGTTGCCAAAGACGCGTAATTTTTGACCGACTTCATAGGAGACTATAAGTTCGACTATATGTATATTATATTTTTAAGCTGTATATTGTATTATTATGATTCAGTACTTTTCAAGAAATTGTTTAGATATTGTTGAATTTGGAACATGGAAGGAGGAACGCTGGGTTCTGACAAGATCTATGACATAGTCATAACTACACATATACATGGCTGTCAGTGTCCACCAGACCACCAGGGCGCTCAAAGATAATTGCAAGAGACAGCCACCCATCCTTCATCGTCGCTGTAACATAGCTCGGTTACTTACCAATACTATTTAGCCAGGTTAGCTCGGTTACTTGGGAGACCATTTAGCCAGGCTAGCTCGGTTACTTAGGAAGACCATTTAGCCAGGCTAGCTCGGTTACTTGGGAGACCATTTAGCCAGGCTAGCTCGGTTACTTGGGAGACCATTTAGCCAGGCTAGCTCCGTTACTTAGGAATACCATTTAGCCAGGGTAGCTCAGTTATTTAGCTCGGTTTGTTAGGAAGACCATTTAGCCAGGTTAGCTGGGTTATTTAGCTCGGTTACTTAGGAAGACCATTTAGCCAGGCTAGCTCGATTAGTTAGGGAGACCATTTAGCCAGGCTAGCTCGGTTACTTAGTATACCGCCGAGCTAAGAACGCTTACCCATCATTTACACTCATATTGAGTTGTTAAGAATACTTACACCACCCATCGAGCTTTGGTTTCGGAAGGTAATTTGTTTTAGATATTGGTATCTTCCGCTTCTTACATAAACCATTCTCTTCGCTATCGTCACGAATTTTTATGAATGCCTGTTCACATAATATTAATTGAACCACAATTGGAAAATTTAATAATTTTATCTTCTAATTAACTGTTTGTTTTTCTGGTTGTTTTTATATATTTTTTATTTTTCAACCAGACAAACTACACTTTGTACTGTGAACAAAGTTCAATATTTTTTTGTTCCATTTTTAAGGATAATATAGAAAGACTACAAATTGCTCTCACTTCGCTTCGAATGAAAACTATCCTGTAATCCTCCTCGTCCTATAAACTGTAAACAAGCACAATTGTATTTAAAGTGGACCAGTGCAGTGTGCTGCCATACAAACTTTAACTTTTTATCCCACGAGAACAAAGCAGTTTACTGAAATTAAAGATATCCTATATCCGTTGTCTTTACACAAGCTACAAACATACTTAATTTCATCTGAATTAGTGCATTGGTTTCCCAGTTGCCATACTAATTTTATCCAGTTATCCTGCGGAAACAAAGCCATTTCCTGGGGTGAAATATATAACCATTCTCGGGTTTTAAACTTTGATTATGGCAAGTTTCATCTAAATCTGTCTAGTGGTTTTTGCACAGACAGACAGACGGAATGACGGGCGGACAGGCTAATAAAAACAAAAAAAACATGTTTTGGCCTCTACATCGATAACAAAGCCTTCCTGCATCAAATTTTTCAAAAAACATTTAATGTACAGAATTGACTCTGTTACAATTAACACTAGCATTTATAATAATAAAACAGTTAAATTACAAACAATCATATCTCGTAAAAACAACAAAAATTATAAAAAAGCTATGTAATAGATCAGTAACAGTGATCTTATCGAACTCGATTCAATTCGATTGTGTTTTTTATTCGTTACCCCATAACTTTTTCCTACACACAAGTACTAATTTTGATGATTCTTTTTTAATTCAAAAGTACATATGTCATTCGGTTTCATTCCAATACGAGCGACATCTGACAAGCAGTTGTTGAATTATCCTGAATATTTAATTTAATTTACTTCGTCAACGTTGGTATTCCCATTTTATTAATCAGCTAGACGATGTCATTTGCGGTCTTTTTTTTATTATAAAAAAGACTAGAGTCCGCCCGCGGTTCCGTCCCTGTGGTACCGATGTTGATAAAAACCACCTATAAAACGATAAATATATATATATATACACGTTAAAAACCTATATCATTCTCGTGACCATTAACTATCTCCACATTAAAAACCACCTAAGTCCGTCGCTCCGTTTCGGCGTAAGAGACGGAGACACACACACACACACATATTCACATTTATACAATTAGTATGAATAACGCCGATATTAAAGCAATCTAGTCCATGAAATGTAGGCGATGTGAACCACGCTGGCTGGTGATATCGAAAGCACGCCAATTTTCTATGGAAAGCATAGCTGAGTTGGTTGCGCGGTCACATACCGTTTTACATGTGAAGACTGTACTAGGTTTACGTACATACAGATGCGTATGCAGCATGCGTCTCAAAAGTTTTATTATCGATCGATTCGGTGAAAGGAAACATCGGAAGAAACTCTGCATTCTTGAGATTTCTCCATAAAGTTCTCACAGGTGTGTTAAGTCCACCAGCCCTCTTGACCATTGTAGTGGACAATTGCCTGTACCCGTAGTAGAAACAGACGGTGTAGTTGACCAGTGTAGTGGACAATTGCCTTTACCCGTAGTAGAAACAGACGGTGTAGTTGATCAGTGTAGTGGACAATTGCCGTTACCTGTAGTAGAAACAAACGATGTAGTTGATCAGTGTAATGGACAAACTCCTGTACCCGTAGTAGAAACAGAGGGAAAGGCAGATGATCACATTAGTATTATTAGTAAGGAAAAGGATTAGTAATTTACCGAAAGTACGATATTTTATAAAAATTAGCTTTAACATTTTAGAGAAAGTAAATCAGTTATGCAGTTAGTATTGCATTTAATCTACGCAGTATACAAAAGAACTACATAGAAAACAATGGTTGTCATTGTCATCAAAATCGTTACAGATTTACTCTAATTGTACCTGCTGTATCCGCGATCGATCGACAACAGAAAATATAAAAGTGATTTGAGATTTAAAAGGTTTTTGAAACGAGAAAGTATTTTAGATAATAGAGACGCGCTGTCGTTAAATTGTGAGTTTTTACTTACATAATACTACAACTTGACAGGCTGGTTGGTTTAATGGCTAGTGAACCTGACTGCTACACCGAAGGTCGTGGGTTCGATTCCCTCCCAGGTTAAACTTTTCTGTGACGAGCAAGAATGTTTGTTCTGTGTGTCTGGGTGTAAATATCTGTATAAGTATGTATTTAAAATATATAAGTATGTTTATCAGTTGTCTGATCACCATAGTATAAGTTAATGCTTAGTTTGGGTTAAGATGGCCGTGTGTGAGTTGTCCCGAGATATTTATTATTATTATTAATTTATTTATCAATTTAATTATACATAATATATAAATTTAAGTTTTGATGTTACTTTATTGCTATACATGATTTGTAGTAATATTGAAAGTTAAACTATAATAGGGCTTTTCAATTTGGCAGTATTATCTTGAAATTTTGAATAATCCTTACTTTATTAAAAATTCGAAAGTAGTACTGTCTGTCTGTAACTTTTTCACGCCTAAACTACTTAATAGATTTTCATGAAACAAGACTCAAGGGCAGAATAGAAGAAGAACACAAGCAATTTTTTATAGCAAAAAAGGCATAAGGGGACTATGATTTGTATGATCGAAGATATGTACTCGTATTTATAAAACTTTGTACTTGTACACTAGATATGGGTTAATTGTACCACGCGAACTTAGTCGCGGGAAAAAGCTAGTTATAAATGATTGCAATTGGTAAAACCACTTTGAGAATGCCTTCTTAAGTTGAGAACATCACCGTCAGGCAGGATCGTCAAGCACTAATTTATAGAATACATTAAAAAACTAAATACTGATATGCTTTGCAGGTAGTGTGCCTAACTATCCTAGAGCCGTAGTAAAACAGCAAAACAACACCAAAGTTACCGAGTGAACGAATGATTGAGTGAAAAAATAATTGAGTGAACGAATAATTGAGTGAAAGAATAATTTAGTGACCGAATAATTTAGTGACCGAATAATTTAGTGACCGAATAATTTAGTGACCGAATAATTGAGTGAACGAATGATTGAGTAATAAAATGATTGAATGAATTTATATTGAATGCAATTCCTATTAAAGTGACTAGATAAGACCATGTCTACCGTTATATCTGCAGTTATCGATTTTTGCGGTTACGAAACTCGCGGAAACTTGTGGTTGTCAACAGAAACTGGCGCGCAACTAGTGACGTATCCCTGACTGACACCTGCCAGTCTCTGTGGTTTCCACAGATTAATCATACAGATGTAAATATTAGTTTTAGATAATATAAACTCTGCATGTTCCTATGATACTCGGCGGCTTATTTCGATTGTAAGCTATCGAAAAATGTATGCGACAGCGGCCATGGTAGGAGGATATATAAGCGTTAGTGGCAAAAATTTCATGAATGCCTCCGTGTTCTGGAGGGAACGTAATTTCGGTCTCGGTTCTTATCATACGATAGAAATCTTTAAGCCATGTTGGCCTTCGGGAGCCATAAACACATTCGACTTTCGTTTGGCTACTAACCCCTCCATTGTATTGAAGTAGCGTGGTATAGTATGCTTTAGACCTCCTCAGTACGAAGAAAGACCTGTGCCCCATAGTGTACCATCGATGAATTGAAGCGACCACCTTCTTTTATACCGGAAAACGGCTTTACATGTACATTATACAATAGAGTCATACAAGGTATACTTTTTTATCTCATACATTATTTTTATTCCCCATCACATGTAAGAGTAAATAATTTATACGGCAGAACAACGTATGCCAGGTCGGCTAGTTATAAGAGACAAAATTTTAAAATATTTAAAAAGCACGTAATAGTTACATGTATAGATGATAATTAATTTCTTCTATGGCACGAAAAATATCAAGGTGTGGTATGAAACGAACTTTGGTTGTTTTATGTTTTAAAAAAGATCTCCTAGGGTATTTCTTGCCGCTTCTTCTGTCAAGACCAATCACCGTAGGGATTCGTTGAAGCAATGACGCAGTCTAGCTTGGAAAGTTTTGAAAAGTGTAAAAACCAACTTCGAATATAATTTCATTTTATTCATTTCATTTCGTTTAAGCTGTCTCGATCTGTTGCACTGTTGCAATCGCAACTGAGGAAGTTTAAATCTGGCTCCATCAGACAATAGGCGCCGCTCCCGATTCACCCGAGTATTTATGAAAGAGAGAGACAAACAGTCATGAGGTTACCGCCTGTCTGTAGTTATTTGGGGATAATTGCTCAGCTCCATGAAAAGATCTGACTACTCTAAGTATCTTCCTTGATTTATAGGTTAAAGCACGGGTCGGCAACCTTTTCTTGTTAGATGAGGGCCATGTTACATAAATATTGGTGTGCATGTAGGTAAGTAAGTTTAATCGGTCCAATGTTTAACCAGAATCAATTCACTTGTTGTGTTTAATCGGTAAACTTGTAATTTTTTACCGACTTCAAAAAAGGTGAAGGTTTTCAATTCGTGTATTATTTTATGTATGTTTCTTTGGAATTTTTTACTCAGTAAACCGATTTTGAAAATTTTGTTTTGATCGAAAGCAGGTGCTTGCGAAGTGATCCCATTTTTTAAGCGACCTCTGATGAGTAGTTTTGGAGTTATTGTTCTTTTTAATATTTTTGTTTTTATTTTTTACCGCATAACTTTTAACTGCATGGATTGATTTTCATAATTCTTTTTTTATTTCAAAGGTTACACTTGTCTCGTAGTTACACAACAGTTTTAGCGACATCTGGCGGGTAGTTTTTGAATTATTAGTTTTGTAATGTTTTTCTTAATGTTCGTTCATAAATTAATATTGAGTTTGCCGATTTTGATGATTCGTTTTTTATTCAAAAGCTAGCGCTTGCCGCATACCATATAATTTTGAGCGACATCTGACTAGCAATTTTGGAGTTATCTTTAATAATGCGTATTTAACTGGTTGCGACTACGTTGACAATAAACGTTTTATTGTATTACTTGATGGATGCATTTGATGTCGGTTTTGTTAATGATAATTTTTTTTTGTAGGTATTGATGTATTTTATAAAACAGCAGTACACATATTTTTTTACACGTTGGTTTATATTATCGATGTTTTATTTTCCCAGTTAGAGATTCCTAGACGATTATTGAAGGTGTGTGATGTCTAACAATCACACTTGCCAGCTTGGTGAACTGTGGTCTCTATTTCTCACTTCATTCCTCACTGGTGAAGAACGCCCATAGGCATTGTCTCCCTTTTAAAAAAACCTTTTCTTAAGAATAATAATTAGAAATAATATATATAAATTTATACAATAATAAACGTTAAATTTTTCTACATGTTTTTTTCTCTGTATTTTATGGTGTGTACAAAATAAAAAAAAACGCACAGATGGCCATCTGACCCCAACCTAAGCGTTAGCTTGTACAATGGTGATCAGACAACTGATAAACAAACATATATATTTATAAATACATACTTATATAGATATTTACACTCAGACACACAGAACACACATTCCTGTTCATCACAAAGTTTGACCTGGCTGGGAATCGAACCCACGACCTTCGATGTACCAGTCACGTTCGCTGCCCACTAGACCAACTAGCCTCTCAAATATTTTTAGGAAGTAAAATAAAAAATAAATTAATAAATAAAATGAATGAATCTAGTGTTTTGAGTGGTTACTGGACAATGAGGGTATGTAACAATTTTCATATGTCGTACTACCCACATTTTCTTTACTAATTTATGTGCAGAGAGTACTCAAATATCGTGTAATTTTTAGTGACCATAGACTGTATATCCGATCCGATACGGAACGGATATATTGATAAAATTAGTTTTCATCAATATATTGATTTGTGTTTCTTGTAATATGTTTTCGCAGCTGTACTTTCAATATAATTATAAATTTAATTTACTTTGTAACAGTTGACTGATGGGATGGTGCAGAAGTAGTTTAATTTTGTTTTATTTTTATTTGATATTTACACAAATTTTATTTCCAAATCTATATTAATTTTGGTTTATTTATATTATTTTTATTATTATTGTATTTACATCTTATTTATTTTTATA
>DWJZ01006277.1:0-13182 GCA_018249125.1 Asbolis capucinus
ACTTTTTTTTCTCCCTGAACATATAATTTTGCAGTAATTTATAGGGTGCCTAATACTTTTGGCCAAGGCTGTATATATTGACAGGCCAGTTGGTCTAGTGGTTAGCCAACCTGACAGCTACATCGAAGTTCGTGGGTTCGATTCCTTCCCAGGTCAAACTTTTCTGTGATGAGCAGGAATGTTTGTTCTGTGTGTCTGGGTAAATGAAGTTTATCAGTTGTCTGATCACCATAGTATAAGCTAACGCTTAGTTTGGGATCAAGTGAGCGTGTGTGAGTTGTCCAATATTTATTTACTATTTATTTATTATTATTATATAATTCTCTGTCACCTTGCTTTTGGGCTAATTTTACGTCGCCACCCTAGTCTTTGACAAATGTCAAAGAGAAGGCAATATTCTCTATCTTTCTGTTATGTCCCCCTAAACAATGTCTTCCTGTTAGCGTTCACGCCAAACGACACTTCAAAAATGTACGGAAATTACATTCTTGCGAAAAACCAGCGCCGTATTTTTCAGGCATTTGTCTCGGGGCTCTTAAGCATTGGTTCCGTAAAATAGCTTTGGAGTTAAGTAATTTCGTTAATCTTTATTATGAATTTAATAGCTTCATATTGTTTACGATTTTTTTAACGTTGAGATTAATTTTTAATAACAGTCCCACCTGTAAACGGTGATGTCCAAGATGTTGGGCGCTCTAACTTATCAACGACCTATTTACTCTCTATTGTTTTAAGTATTGTTTATGAATACGGGTGTGAGTGTTCCTAGTATCTATAATATAGGAAGTCTGATACTTGTTTACGACGCATTACCTATTAAAATTATCATAAGACAATAATTAATAGCATAAAATTATTAATCGATAGTTTCTATTAGTCTGGTTTAACTCGCAGCTTATAATATCGATTGAAAATGTATTTAATCGTTTAAAACACTTCAAATTGTATCGATAAGTACCTAATAAAATGAGTACATCACTAACGTTTCGGTATTAATTAAGTATGGATTATTATTAGAGACTTGTTTCTGTCCGCGGCTTCGTTCACGTCATATGTTGATAAAAAGTATCGTATGTGTTATCCCAGACCAAACATCGTCAAAAATGTTAACATTAGTTATTAGTAACACTTGTTTCGATTACATGTTATCGCCAGGACGATGCATCGGATAATCGTGAGAACCCGCAATATTCAAAGCCAATATAGTTACAGGCATGTTATCGATGTGATCTTGGTGCATCGAATAATCGTGAGTACCCGTAATATTCAAAGCCAATACAGATTGTAGTTACAGGCATGTTATCGACGTGATCTTGGTGCACCGAATAATCGTGAGTACCCGTAATATTCAAAGCCAATACCGATTATAGTTACAGGTATGTTATCGACGTGATCTTTGTGCACCGAATAATCGTGAGTACCCGTAATATTCAAAGCCAATACAGATTACAGTTACAAGCATGTTATCGACGTTATTTTGGTGAATCGAATAATCGTGAGTACCTGTAATATTCAAAGCCAATACAGATTATAGTTACAGGCATGTTATCGACGTGATTTTTGTGCATCGAATAATCGTGAGTACCCGTAATATTAAACGCCAATACTGAACGTAATACTGAAGCGAAGAAAATATTGCACATTCTCGTTTTCCAACGTATAGTTCTTGTTATTCCTAAATTAGAATTTTAACGCGTGAAGGAAAAAGTTTTAATCTTGAATGTAGCCTTGAGGCAAAGCGAAAATAAATAAGTGTATTATTAAAATTAAGTCGTACAGTATCTAATTATACGTTTTATTTATACAATTGAGATAGATTTAATATATGTTTGTCGGTTTTTTTATCTGTGCGTCTGTGCACGCTGTCTCAGAAAGGCTGAACAGATTTGAATGTGGCTATTACGGATGTTTTGTGCGCAGCTTGTTAATATGTAGCTTAATTATAATTGCTTCACAAATTTATGTCCACCAGCGTTGCTTCGCGGTTTCGCCTGCGTTTAGTTGAGGAAAAAACGTACTAATCTCCAAAATAGTTATATTTTCTTCCGTTTTTATAACATTTCTTATCAACGTTTCTATGTAACGTGACACTACACTAATTGTACCCGGCGCGCGTTACCGCATCACCTTTTCAACCATGAGTCGATCGATATAATTTTGGTATCAAAATCTTTTCCAGAGAATTCTGAAATAAGTTACGAAAGACATTGGTGCTTGTTCTCCTACTATTTCAGAATATATAAAGGACTAACAAACAAACTCAAAAACAAACATTTTTCTAACACAAAATAATTATTTAATTCGGACCAGAACTTCTAAGATTCTTCTTCTAAGATTAGCGCATTCAATACGAACTCAGTTTTATAATATTAGCATACACTACAAATTGCTCTCGTTTCGTTTCGAAAGAAGAGTTATTTAGTGGTTTTAGAGTTGCCATACAAATTTTAACCTAGTATACCAAGGGAACAAAACAGTTTTCTGGATTCAAAAGTATTCTATTACCACTGTCCTTATATAGGCCACAAACATGCTAAATTTCATCTAAATTGGTCCGTTGATTTCGGAGTTGCCATACTAATTTTAACCTATTATCCCACGGGAACAAAGCTGTTTCCGGGGATAAAACCCATCCTATAACCATTTTTGGGTTTTAATCTTTAATTATGCCAAGTTTCATCTAAATCTGTCGAGTGATTTTTGCGTTAAACTCGAACACACAGACAGTAAATTAAAAAAAAAGTTTTTTGATCTCTGTATCGATAACAAAGCCTCCCCGTATTAAAATTTCCAATAAATACTTAATGTACAGAATTGACCCCGTTACAGGTTTATTATTAGTATAGTTTAAAAAAGTAACTACCGCCCTTAGCTAAACCAAAGCGAAGCGCGTGCAGTCCTACAACGAAACATTGAACCTTTGTGAACAACAAAAGTTTTGAATCATGTGTGCATGTATGTAGACATTATTTTAATGACGTTCGAATTAACTTTATAGTCGGTGATTCGGGTCAAACTGTTTCACCCGAAAAAGAAATAGCTAATGTCTTGCCGACCTACATTTTAAACGACTAGTAACTTGCTTTACTAGTTCCGGTCTGCGGTTTCGCTCGTGGTCTGACGATAAAAAATAGCCTATTTTATTCTTGACCATAACTCTGGGCCAATAGTTTCTTACCTACCTGTAGTAAATTCTTCCTTGGACATAGTCATGTACATATATAAAATTGTTTGTTTGTTTGTTCTTTATAGACTTTGAAATGGTAAGATAAAGAGCTATGAAGTCTTCAGGAAGGTGTTCAGAATTATCTGGAACAGGTACCAAAATTATATCGATCGGACATATGTAGCAACCCGTGCCGAGTAAAGCTGGTATTAATGTAATTTTAAACTCCTAGTGGACACTAAACAATTTTAAAACTATAACGAGTACTCACAATTATTATAATTTATGCCGATCGACCCAGTTGCATGAGCCACGGTCACGTCAGTATAATATCGTGAGTACTCGTTAAAATTTTAAAAACAAATCATATAGATTTATTTTAAGTACAGGGTCCGCCCGCGGCTTTGCTCGCGTCATTTTAGTTGTTACATTCGTGCCCGTTCCTATAAATATTCCTACATCTATACCAAAATATGCATTATAGAGTAATATCCGATTTAATTAAATTTATGGTTCACAATTTTGGTCATAGTGGCTTCCACATAAAAGATAGATTTATGCTGTCGTGGACTTTTACTTAGAACTACTCGAGATAAACAATCCTACGGTACATCATCTTTGTGTAACTCCAATGGTTCAGGCAGCGTACGCCAAGGTAGCTCTTAGAGGGCAGATTTTTTGCGACTTAATTCACATGTATCGTTATATTATGACCAAAGTTACATACAATCATTACAAACTGTAGCCTATATGTTATTCTGATATATAATCTATATTACTGTAAAGTTTCATCCAAATCGGACAAGTAGTTTTTTCGTGAAAGAGTAACAAACATACATACTTACAAAGTTTAGCATAATATTAGTAGGATGTATGATGTAACATTTACAACTAACTTTCTAAAGTCAACTGTGAAATGTGCATGAACATTTGAATGAATGAGTGAAATTTATGCGTGCAACATGTATGTTTCGGTCGCAGAAATAATCAAATCTCTCCCCGTCCTTTAGTCAACCGTAGCGAATTTTTTGCCACTAGCCGATAGCCTACCGACCAGGCTGTTGCTGCATTCGCGTAATGTTAGGTCAACAGATGCTGGGCTAGAAACGCTTTCTAATATTATCCCAAATTCCCAAACTAATTTTTTATCATTAAAATTAATTAGATCGCGTCTATCATTCCTTTTAATCTCCCCTTGGTCATACGTCACGACTATTATGGGAGCCAATGGCTTATAATAAATCTGTCTTTTGTTTCCGTATATATATATGATTTGCTTCCAGAACCAGGTATCAGTGACCTTTTGGTTCATTGATTCCTAAGCCGATGGTAAAGATTTTCAGAATTTGTTTTTTGTGATCAGCAAGTTTTGTGTTCCGGGGTGTACTTAGTTAAAATATTTATTTTCCTATACTATAATTTAAAAATATGTACATGTGATAATTATATTATTTCAACTTCTAATTAATGTCTGTACCAATTTATTTAAATGACGACAGGCCGGTTGGTCTAGTGGTTAGCGAATCTGGCTACTAAACCGGTGGTCGTGGGTTCGAATCCCACCCAGGTCAAACTTTTCTGTAATAAGCAGGAATGTTTGTTCTGTGGGTTTGGGTGTGTAATAGAAATATTTATTTAAGTATGTATTTAAAAGTATATATGTATGTTTATCAGTTGCCAGATCGCTATAGCACAAGCTAACGCTTAGTTTGGGGTCAGACGACCGTGTATGAGTTGTCCAAAGATATTTATTATTATTAAATCGATTTTCGTCGATATCAATTATTATTATTATAATTTCATTCAGTGTGGTGGAGTATGGTCTAGGCCTCCGCAATATTCGTAAGAATAACAATCCTAATAAAATTTAATGAAAGCGTTCTTAACCCGGGGCGTATTTCGGTTGCAGACGGTAAAAGTTAAGCAACGAGGGCCCCCGTCGATAGTAGGATGGGTGACCGCTCGTGGCAAAAAGTTAATGAGCGCTTCCGTGCTTCAGAGGACACGTAAAGCCGTCGGTCGGAGTTGTCATCACAATCGTTAAGCCACGGATGCATAAAAACTTCCAAAACGTGGGTTAGCCACTAATACATTGGGGCAGCGTGGTTGAGTATGCTCTTCACCTCAATATGAAAGACCTATGCTCAACGAGATCAATAAGTGGAAGCCAATGAAATTTGTATAAGTTTTCACCAAGATAAAGACGATGAGCTGTAGGTTATCAAGTCTTCGGTTCATTGAGTAAATCGAAAGTACGCCGTAGTTCCCAAACAGTTCCCGAAATATCAAGAGTAAATCGTACGTACGCCGTAGTTCCTGAACAGTTCCCGAAATATCAAGAGTAAATCGAACGTACGCCGTAGTTCCCAAACAGTTCCCGAAATATCAAGAGTAAATCGAAAGTACGCCGTAGTGCCCGAACAGTTCCCGAAATATCAAGAGTAAATCGAACGTAAGACGTAGTTCCTGAACAGATCCCGAAATATCAAGATTGTGCAGTCAGGAGTCTCTAATTCAATCGGGTATCTTAACAATGGATTTACAAACAGATTTTCAGGCTATTTGTAACTGCCACCTATCTTCGCTGTTAACTAACTATGCCCTGCGGTTTCACTCGCGTTAGTTGTGTACCGCAAAATTGGAATAAACTACTTACATCTGTATTTTCACTCGAGTCCAAAGTAGTCTTCGTCGATAGTCGCTTTCTTCCTTTTGACTTCGTCACACGGTAGATACGTTGATAAAAGTGACCTATATGTTATTTAAAACGAATCTATCTCTGTGCCAAATTTAATTCAGATCCGTTCAGCAGTTTTTACGTTAAGGAGTAACACACACATTCACAAACTTTCACATTTATGGTACACGTAGAATGGACATAGACAAGGCGACATAGGACATAGTACATAGACAAGAAATCTTTCCAAGTTACATAAATCTCAAGAAACAAAATCTGTATAAGCGCTCTGTGTTTGATTTCATTGAAATTACCTTTTAACTAAAAGGAATGTATAACAGTAGAATGAACAATAACGAGGAATTAAGAGTCTAGAAACCTATATAGCGCGTGGCCTCACACAAGCTTGGCCAGTTTTTATTTACAACTGTCTTCGGTACGCTTTGAAAAACTAGTTACTAGCTAAAATCCTTTTCATTTTCTGGGATAATATAACCTATGTCTTTCCTGAGATTCTAATATATAAATTGGTGAAAGAATTATTAAAATTCGTACGCCAGTTTTTGAATTTAGTCATAACAAAGAAACAACATTTTTCGCTTTAGAATATCAGTGAGGACTGAAAATAGTGAAAATGGAACTCATGTTCGTTTTTTTTATTTAATAACTTAAGTTAAAAATTCTGAGCCGAATCGATTGATAAAATCGTAAATAATCTCACTTATTACCGTTTCGCTTTTGGGTTATTTTGCTATTGTAAAAATTAAAAACGTTAATGATAACTTTAAGAAGAAACAAACCAATAGCGATGTATAATCTAAAGAAGCATTATTTATTGAATAAATTAAATCTTCTTCAGTTTCTAGAGGTTACATATTATCTATTTAATTATTATTTGTCTGAAATAATTTTATATTGTACAGTGAGGGCAGGAGTAAATGAAAAAATTTGCAAAACCTTAATTATTTCATGTTCTAACATGGTCTACGTAAATGAACGGAAAATATATTCTCAAAAGTGCGTCGACGAATGATGGTATTATTTTAAGCAAATTATTAATATTGTAAAACCTAATTACATTAGATTTTATAATTAGTGTCGCGTTTCTTACTGTAGTTAGCATTGAATTTATTATTAAGGACTTCAGAACTGCTTAAGTATTTAATATATAGTTTAAAAAACTCAACTAGAAATGAGGTGCATTTTTAGGTTAAAATCTTACGAGTATTCATCGTATTCCCGTGGTATTCCTAATTGTACTTATAATAATTTCTTACAAAACTCAAAAAAGTGGTGGCAAAAAATCGCTGCTGTATACATAAGTATACATAAGTTGCAACAGTGTCTTAGTATGTATTTGAAGGCAGGGAACCGAGTTATGGCAGAACACACCGGGACTAAAACGATCAAAAACCTCATATCTGATGACTCACAACAAACTCTAAAAAGTGCTGAACCTTAATCAACAGGAAATAAAAGTCCTGATCAGAGTACTCACTGGACATTGCAGTCTCAATAAACACCTTCACACCATAGTTTGCAATATTTCAAACTGTAATTCTGCAACGAGGCAGTAGAAACGACAACGCACGTACTCTGTCAGTGCGCGTCACCGTCCCACTGCAGGAATAAGGAACCCAAGGATGTCCTACGGTTCCTCGCAACGGTAGGCCTTGGCGACCAGACAACTCTAATGGATACACATGGACAATAGATCAAATTTGGTCGCAGTGGCCTATGGCCTTAATTCCTCTACCCATCTATTCAAATAATAATGCATTTGAAGACCCTACTTTCATAGATTCTAACAATGTTTTTTATTCACACGGCCTCTACAAGCAGATAGCCGCTGTGTTCATTACTTAAATATTTGCTTAGTATAAAATCTCTACAAAGTTTATACTAAAGCTCGATTTAAGTGACCAATAAAATTTCTGAGTGCGGCTAATGGTACAGTTTTTTTTTAATTAAGATAAAAAAATGTATAAATACGTCTAGAACTCTTCGTTTACATTTCTTATATATTTGAGTTTTTGACGTTAGCAATAAAGGTGAATTTTTTTTGAGCACTAAAGAGCTACGCCCTTATTGTTTTCCGTCGTCAACCAAATACATTCTACTTTACTCATCGTTGACAAAAATGAACAAATCTGGAAAATCAGACTCAAAATACGCACAATATTATCGTAAACTAGAAGGAACTCATATTACAAGTGACCTTCATTTTACTTATTTTTTACATCATTTAATATTTAAATGTAATGGAAGAATACCTTAATTATTATTTTATTTACACTTAACGTATATATTACATACATACGTCATTTGCCGCAACAAGTTTAATCATATTAACATAAAATCAGAATCAAATAACTTGGTTTTTATTGTTGTTACAGCTATAGTTATATTATTAAGTATCTTAAAACACCGAGAAAATAATTATACATTATTTTATTTAAAACAAAAAAGCCTGTTTCACCAGGTATAGTAAGTTTTTTTTACTTTTACGTACAATTACGTAAGTGAACGTAAAAGGACGAATGTAAAAGTAAGTAAGTATCTGTAAAAAATCTCATTTTGTTCAAGAATTTCTAAAAGACAAAATTTGTTAATAATCAGTCACGAAATTAATTAGTCATAAAATTTATATATTTTTATAAAAGTATTTTCAATTAAATGATAGTTATTTTCTATCTACGAAGTTAAGTTTATAATCATTAATTTAATCGTTACGTGTAACGTACGAGACATATAAAATTATTTATTTTTATTTTATAATTTATGCATACTTAAAATAACAAATTTATGTAAATTGTGGATGAGATATAATGAGATATAAATAATTAAGTAAATAGATAATATGTAACTTCTAGAAACTGAAGAAGTTTTAATTTATTCAATAAAAAATGCTTCTTTGGATTATACGTCGCTATTGGTTTGTTTCTTCTTAAAGTTATCATGAACGATTTTAATTTTTTTAATTTATTCAATAGCAAAATATTCCAAAAGCAAAACGGTAATAAGTAAGATTATTTACGATTTTATCAAACGATTCGGCTTAGAATTTTTAACTTAAGTTCTTAAATAAAAAAAACGAACGTGAGTTCCAAATTCAAATAGAAAATAGCATAGATGTAGTTTGTATACCTCCTTCCTCCTAGATTAATGTACTCGGACATAGTTATACAGCACTTCTGTCTGTTTGTTACCATTTTGCGGCAAAACTACTGAACCGATTTTGATGAATCTTGGTACAGAGGTAAAATAGAAGTCGTGAAAAAACATAGGCAAATTTTTAAACCAAAAATAAGTTTTAAAAGGGAAGAAATATGAATTGAAAGTCTCTATGAAAAGTCTTACCCATCGTAGGTACAACCATAAAACTTTGTATGTTTTATCTACTAGAGCCACAGGCTAAACCGTTTAGACCAGGGAGGATGGAGGGTATGGTGAAGAGGGGGGAGGGGAAGTGGTGACAAACACGCGAACAAAGTCGCGGCAAAAAGCTAGTATTGAATCTAAAACAGATTCTTAAACATAATTGTAACAGCAAATGTACAGTTGAAGACAATTTTGTAGGTGCCCTAGTTTCATAAAATTACATGAGAATAACGGCCTCAGCACAATGCCTATTCTTATATATCGTCATTTCCCGTGCGCGACCTGCGCTGAAGCCTGAAAGGTTATCCACCATAGGGTGATTAACCTGGCTTCTTTTATTATACCAAACGATCCAAAATAATGCACACTGATATTATTAACAGGATTTATTTTGTTTGTTATGGCAAAAAAGTTAGTTATAGAATTCTTACGACGAAAGTTTATTGTAAGCTGGATGAATATTTTAATGACAAAATGTTTGGGTCAAGAGTTTAATGTCCTTGGGAGTTTTTTGCGGCCTCTTCTTCCAAGACCAATTACCGTAAAAAAATTTTTAAGCGATAGCGTAGTTTGACTTTCAAAAAATGTTTGTAAAAAGCAACTTCGAAAAAAATTTTTATGTAATTTCATAGTAATAATTTCATAGAGAAACTCAAAAAATATATCGATTTCAAAATTATTTTGGCAATACGAATGAATGTTAACATTGACATAGGGTATTATAACGACGATGGAAAACAGTAAGGATATTCTTTAGAGCAGAGGTGAGCAACCTTTTGAATTAAAGATCAAATTTTAAATTGAAGTTTGCTAGAGGGCCGCACATAGTTTCACATTATTTATATTTAATCAAATCTACTTAACGTTTTAGAGTTAATTTGTGAACTTTTTATATATTTGCTCAATTTTTGTATTGTTCAATTGACGCTTTTATATGTTGTATTATTTTGTGTTTTGATACTGTGTTACCTTGTACCTTCTAAGCATAAAAAATCCCATTTAAAAATGCTTAAGGGACCGCATGCGGTCCGCGGGCCGCGTGTTGCTCACCCGTGCCGCGTGTTGCTTTAAAGTAACGTATTGTTTTTCCGTATAACCGTTCCGCCGTATTTCCGAAATCCGTCCTTACGCTAAAAACAATAAAGCGTAATTCTTATGAGCTACTCTAAAGGATTACCGCCCTTATGAGTTACTCTGAAGAATTACATCAATATTATTCGCTAAAATTTAAGGGATGTTTCGAAACGAATACGAAAAATATTTCGAAAATAACCGGTTTTACAAACACTGTTCCAACGGTAAGAGGTATCGAAATGATTTCAGGGTTCAAAAATGACTGGAACTTTTTTTTTATTTATATTTATTACACATTAATAAAATTAATATTTACATACTTTTTGAAGCAATTAAAATAAATGTAAAAATCACGGCCCTTGTGGTGCGGCACCCAAGTTGCTGGCAGAGTTTCTTTGAATATCGATACTTATACGTTGAGCTAGAAAGCTGCCAGCTCGGGAGCTCTTTTTTTATTATTTGGATTTTTCTTCGTATCAAACCTTAAAAAACTCAAACCAATAAAATTATTTTTTATACATTTTTATATTTACTCGGCTATCTACATCAAATATCGAACCCAGATCGCTTGGCACAACGGGCGCCGCGATAGGGGCACAGATGTCGCTTCAGAGTCGCCGACCTCTGTCATTGTACCTTCCAAATAATACCCGGAAACACAAGATTTTGGTTTTCAAAAAGTCAATAATAACTGACAACAAAAAAACAATAAAAATGAACTGCGTGCAAAAAAATAAACAAGCAACTTTTTAAAATCTTGTCTGTTTTTGTGCAAAACATTAGTCTTGCGGTTTTTAGGTACGTTTACGTACTTATAATATTACGTAATAATTATTTATATCACAAGAACGACATGTGAATGGCCGAGCAAATCGTGTTATTATTTTAATTAACATAATGCCAAAATAACCGCCAAAGACATGCCGTTAGATTTAGTACGTTTTAAGCAGTCAAACGAGCCGACGCTCGCCGATTGACGCTACGTTGAAATTTGCACTTATTTAAGTACGATTGTCACTAATACATATTTGCGATCTACGAGCAATTATCGCAAAATATTCTCAATCGCTTTTCGTTCGCAAGTGAGAATAGATTCAATATCCTGTTACTGCCTTATCTGTTGGCAGTTCATGATTTTACACCAGGTATACCGCCCAATGTGGTTTCGGCGGTATATACTGTCGTTCTACTGGTTAGTGACTCTGACTGCTACGCTCGAGGTCATGGGTTCGATCCCCACTGAGAACAAACTTTACTGTGATGAGTAGGAATGTTTGTTCTGTGTCTGGGTGTAATCTTATATTTACGAGTAAAATTCTCATATCAAAATGTTAGTGAGTTTGACCGATGTATATGAAATTTTATTTGCATACTCATTAGGTCTGAGAATCGGCTACAATTTTTTATACCCCTAAGTAATAAGGGATGTCCACCCCTAACATTTTTTGAAAATTTTTAGACAATTATTTCTTTTATAAAGTGGCATAAAATAAATACAACCCTACATTTTCACCCTTCTAATACCAACCCTTACTTGTTAATAATCATTTTAGTAATTTAATCAATAACAAGACAACGTTTGCGGGGTCAGCTAGTAAATATACAATATATGTATATGTAATGTACATATGTATCAGTTGTCTGTTCAACAAAGTACTAGCTAAATGCTTATTTAGGGCCCAAATAGCCGTCTGTGAGTTGTCCTGAGATTTATATGTATATCTAGTTTTTGTCATAGTAATACGATGATAGTTAATATTTGACAGGCCGGTTGGTCTAGTGGTTAGTGAACCTAAATACTACACCGGAGGTCGTGGGTTCGATTCCCACCCAGGTCAAACTTTTCTGTGATGAGCAGGAATGATTGTTCTGTGTGTCTGGGTGTGTAAAAGAAATATCTATTTAAGTTTGTATTTAGAAGTATATATATATATGTTTATCAGCTATCTGATCACCATAGTACAAGCTAACGCAGTTTGTGGTCAGACGGCCGTGCGTGAGTTATCCAAAGATATATATTTATTTAATTAAATTTATAATTGGTAATTTTATTAGGCATTATTTAAGTGTTCTCTACACTCTACCCTGTTTTTATTTTTCTGTAATACTAGTTTCCGCCGGAGGTTACGCCCGCATCGTAGGCACCTTGATAAAAAGTAACCTATGGCTTATTCCAGAATATAATCTATCCCTGTGGCAAATTTCAATCAGACCCGTTATTTCGTTTTTGTGTGAAGGAGTAACAAACATCCATCGATCCTGACAAACTTTCGCATTTATAATAACTAAAATTATTCCTATAATATTCCCAACAAATAGTTGCCTGGAAAGGCCTGCTTTAGCGATAAAGTCGCCAATAGTACCTTGTGATTAGGAATACAAATTGTTTTGTGTACAATAAAGAACTGTTATCTTCTTTATTTATTCATTACTTACTGAAAACAAGAAGTTAAGGGGGGGGTAAAGACCATGAAGAGGGGGATGAAGCAATGTGTGAAAAAGCTGGTCTAAAATAAATAGAGGAACAAGGGAATTTAGCGTCATTACACAGATTTCAATAAACCGCTGTGTTCAACACCGGTCGTTACACTCGCACCCCTCGGTCTGGCGGCCTGATGACGTCACTGCGTTAATAATTAATTGGTGCAAACAAATAGGGCCCGCTACACTAGACAAGGGACACTGTGATTGACGAGTTACGTCGATTTTCCTTGATAAATGGTGTGGGGCAGTACTTCTCAAACATTACATCGTAAAAACTTTACCTTCGGGTACGCCCCGCTAGGAATTCAACAAAAAAGTTATTGTTCAGCTTTTAGGATAACTTATATTTTATAATTCTAAAATAACAGCCTAAGTTACTTGTCATTACACTAGCTATCTG
>DWJZ01006278.1:0-13180 GCA_018249125.1 Asbolis capucinus
TGTAGTGGTACTTAGATGTTGAAACTTTAATTATGCGAAAAAAGTATTGGAAAAAAAATGTTTTTTTTCCAAATCGATTTTTTTTCCCACTCATCATCATCAGTACCATCAGCACTATCACCTGTCTTCGTTTTCGGGAGCAGTCTACTTACACCCTGTATATACCACCAGTCGCAATTGTAGGGGGGAATCCTCTCAACTACATACTGTTGTGTTTTTTGTTGTGTCTGTGTGTTGTGTTATGGTTTTTTTTTGGCTTGTTACTACCTCATTTTAGAATAATTTATGTAGTATTTTAAGTTTTATTACCATAGATTAAGGAACAAAAATAGAATTATGATTGTAACCTAACCTACCTGTAATAATATGGGGGAGACGGATTTTTTATGATTTCGTTTAAATGACGGTTTTTTATGTCCTGTTGCACAAGTTTGTATGGTAAACATTCTTTTCGAATCATTGTGAAGTTATAGTAATCAGGGTGTTCCAGGGCGATGCTGAGAGATGATGAAGACATGTGGAACCCTGTAATGGAGCAGAAGTGTGACGAGGAGCTAGGCAAGATCCTGCTCGATAACATTTGTATCATGTGTGACAATCAAGGTAGGAGGTTAGCCATAGATATGAATGAAATAATACTAAACGTTAATGCTAGGCAACAATACCAAAATACCCATTTATGAGATTAGAATGGACAAAGGCACATACAACCAGATAAACAGCCAAACTCATAAGTTTGGTCTCGGACCCGGCCTATTGCTGTTGTGGATGATGGCATTGACCTATTATCCCAACAGTGGTTATGTCAAATTCAATATCTACATACTAGCATCTATCTTACTTATTCATTAAGTGCATAAATATAATATTCAACTATTGCACATCAGGTGGTCAAATTAAACAGATCATACTTATTTGGTCTATGTCAGCATATCAAATTATAACTTTTTTTATTATTTACAAAAACAAATATATCAGATTACGCCATTTTTTATGGTACTCCGTAGGGTACACGCCACTGATGCTGGCCAGCAAGCAAGGCAACCACGCCAGCGTCCGGATGCTGCTGCTAGCGTCCCCCGACACTGTCAACCGCACGATGCCCAACAGTGGGAGTTCTGCGCTCTACTTGGCTGTAGAGGCGGCCTGCATTCAAGCGTCGAGTGAGTTTGGCTTTCACGATTAGTATTGTGTAATTACAAAAAAAATGTTAGGTATCGAAACATTAGGCATTAGCTAATTTGATTAATTAATTTTCCTAAGTCTTGGTTTAATTTCTTAACCTTCGCTAAACGTGCTATAGGCTTTTAAAACGAAATAAGTTATTTGAATTTGAATGGACCATGTGTTCGGGTCTCTCATGACTAAGTGGGACTAGAGCATATTCCGCCACGCTGTTCCAATCCGGATTTGTCGAGGTTATAGCGGTCAGTCCAAGTGCCGGAATCCTGTATACTGTTTCTTTATGTTTTTCGTGAGTTTATAAAGCGTCTGTGAAATTAGCTACATTTTTGTAATATACATTAATTAGTTGTAGTTTTAATTTAGCGACTTTTTCCAGACAGCAAAAACCAAACAAAAGCATCGGACGACTTTCTGTCAACCGTAGAGATTTTAATGGAAGCTGGCGCCGACCCCAACCTAGAGAACCACTTCGGCAGCAGCGTCAATCTCCTGCTCACAGAGTTCAATATTGTCGAGTTATCGATGCTGATAGCCAACAAACTCATTTCAGTCAAATACTTCGATGGCTCCGCCGCACCTAAGAACCTCAATTCAATGATGCTCTTTAAAAATATAGACGGGAAGGTTAATTTAAAAGAAATCAGAAATAAGAAACCTAACAATGATCCCAACGACACTTGTGCTAGCACCAGTAACATCACTAAATATAATATTAGTAAAAATATTGACATCAAAAATAGTAAAGGTAGAAAAAGTATTGCTAAAAACAATACTAAAATGAACAGTAAGAATATTGAAATTAAAGAAATTAGGACGATTAAAGCAAAGACGACTGAGCCCGAGGGTGGCCGACCCACAGAAACTCAATTACTAGTTCCTACCGCCGCTAAAGTAAATGTGAGCCATTTCATAGTGGTTCCAAAAAACTCGCAGGCTCCCAAAAAATCGCACCAGAATAGAAATGAAAAAGCAGAAGTACCGAGGTATGTAAAAATTTTGCCTAAACCAAACAATAAAGCTAAAACTGAAGTTATTTTACCTAAAACCGACAACACAACTAAGAAGGAGGATGTTTTACCTAAGACAGACAACACAACTAAGAAGGAGGTTGTTTTATCTAAATCAGACAACACCCCCAAGATTGAGGTTGTTTTACATAAATCAGAGAGTACAGGCAAGACTGAAATAATTCTACTTAAACGAGACAATGTGGTAAACCCAGAAGCTGTCATAGACCCCAGTCGCAAGAGAAATATTGAGCAAAGTGTAAACGTCGAAAAATCTACAATAAATAAAACAACAGATTATGAACTAACGCCTTTTAAAAAGCTACGGGCACATATTATTCATTCGCAGAAAATGAATATTGATGAATCAGTTAATAAACTGGCACGCAAAGACAGCGTGACACCTGATGTCAGTGTCAAAAACAGAGATCCACTACTACAGAGTGAATGAGCTGAATGAATGAAATAATAGGAAATAAATGATGTGTCTTTCTGTGATTGAGTAATAAGCGATTGTAATTGAGTAGCACTATTCGATTAAAATAAGAATAGGAATCACCTTCCACTACTTTGTGACGTCATAGTCGCTCTTAGAAACCGGTTCGGTAGGGTTAGCAAAAAAGTTTTAAAAAATATTTATTAATAAAAAAAATCTTTGTCTAGTTTTAAACTGAAATCAGCTCTTCAACTCCACTCATTTCGTTATTTCAGAACGTAAAATACATTTGTATATGATAAAAAATAAGTATAAGAATTTTAAAAAATCTATTTTCTAACCTGTACTTATAATAAAATTGAAGTCCTCCTGATCTACAAACATCTACCTTTGCCAGTATTTATTTTCTATTTGTTTCACATGATTGATCTCTTTTTCTCAATCATGTTGAGTAATTGAATTGATTGCTTCAAGAGTTAGGTTGTCTATTTCGCTTTCTAAATGTTGAACATTTTTCTTTGGCACCCTACGTTTAACCAAATGCCAGACATATTCAATGGGGTTTAAATCACAGTTTTAGGGTGTCAGCCTTAAAACTGTAATCACATGAGAGCTTAATATATTATCTATGACATAGTTCTTTGGTGGTTTATTTTTCTTTATAATTTCGCATAGTTCCGCTTTAGTGAAATATTGTTCAAATGGTATATTGTTATCCTAGACTCATGACTGCAATTCTGCTTTTATTGAACTCATGTTCGGTCGTTTTGATGCTTCCATAGTATGATACGGAGCGTTGTCTATGACAATTATTATATTTTTCTTGAGATTCGGTATCAATTTTTCTTTGACCCATTTGATAAAATTCTCTCCGATCATTTCATTGTTATAATCTCCCGTTTTTAGTTTCGCCTTAAACATAAGAAGTGCCCCGTCTATAAACCCACCGTTGCCTCCAGCGTGAGCAATAACCCAGCGACGTCCTGAGCTATCATTTTTTTTCACGCCAGTTTCTGTACTTGCCTGTCAGCACTTCTTCACGATGGGTGGGCGTGTATCCACGTCTCATCTAAATAGCCCCCAGGGAATCGTTTTGACGAATACGTCGTAAATATTTCGCACGCCAGGCTTTAATGTTGGGTCTTTTTATGAGAACACTTCCGTTGCTTTGGCACTTTTTAAATTTGTAATCCAATGAATCGAGCATTATTTTTCTTTGTTTTGATATTCTTCCTGAAAACTGCAAGTCTTCCGTTGCGACAGCAAATATTTTTTTAAAGTCGGAATTTCTTTCCTTACATTTGTAAATAGACTATTGTGTTATTTAGAGCAGTAATTTCAAAATTATTTTCGGCTTTTTTTTCGGCGTCGTTATCTTGCTGGTGCTAGCATATAGCTAGTATCTTTTCACTCGCGTCGGATGCAAGTTATTGTGTTTTTATTTATATTACTGGCTAAATGAATCCGCTCCGCCACTCTGCATCCATTTTGCAGAGTTTGCATAATACGCTCATAAATTGCTCAGCTGAAGATTATATTTCCATCAGGCCCTGGTGCAATAGTTGCTGTCTTCATTTCATTTAAAAGTGTAACACACTGTTGTTTCTCACGCTCCAAATATTGATAATTTCCTGATTGATCTCTTCTATGTAAAACAACACCTCGTTTGCTCATTTTAAACCAAAATTCAAAACAACATAAACTTTAACAAATAAAAACCACGAAACAAACAGTATTAACAAATAAACCAAGAATACAGTACCAGATCACAATGAAAACAACACGCACAACGACAACCCTCACCGCTCAATGATACGCTCAAGCTCAAGATGGCGTTCAAGCGTCCATCCCACAGAGTACTTAAATACTACGTTGTTTATCCAATGGCGTCTGTTCTGCTTACAGACAGAATGTTGCCAATATATGTATTTAAATATTAAAATGTATTACATTTTTACGTGTATAAATACTTCACTAAATTATTATTGAAAAAAAAACAAATGTTTATTTAGAATCTTTTTTGCTAACCTTATTCTTAGATGTGTTCCACATTTAAGTTCGAGGTCATTGACATTCCTATTCTTAGTTTAATCGCATAATAAGTTCTCAAACTTACTATATTTATAAAAAATATTAATGGAACATATTTAGCAATTTTTTGTTTCATATTTATTACTACGTAGTTGTGAAATTATACATGAAAAAAATATGTATACATATTAAACAGACTCACTTCACATTATAACGTGTCTCGACGTCGGCCGGCTGACAAGCGAGACGGAGCGACTGGAGAACTTTGATACCACTCGTTTCATAACATTTATTTCGTCCACGTAGTTCAATTGTTCAGTTCACTTAATAACATTTTATAATCAATACATATGAATATTTATTTTTTTGACATTGGGGACTGTTCATTATGCTGTCACGGGTACTCACGTTGTGTTTCGCGTCGATATACCGAGCTAGTTGCATGGAGCACGGTCTCGGTCGAACAATGTCACTTGTAAAATTAATTGTTAGTGTGTTATGTTTTAAATGTGTATTTCTGTATTATCTTATACAAAGTGCTGCTATTGTTAAAACTGAATAGAATGCTTACGATTGAGAATTACCGTACATTAATAATAACTTCAAAAATTAATTACGCATGGATCAAGTATTTTATTCCAAGGCAATTAATTTTTTGGTTCTCTAACAATGTATTTGACCTGTTGATTCTTAACTAAGCGTATCATAAATCGGTATAAGTCGCAACTATGTTCTGAAATAGTAAATACATTAATTTAGGGACATTATTTTACATAAAATTTAAGTGTTTTATTTTTACATTATATTAATAAATTGACCCTGGAAATTTTGTCGCTCTTTAAGAAGAGATAGGGTCAAGACCCCCCAAGCTGGGTGAAGCTCTACACTTTACATTTAATTGTATATAATGTTCCACTTTCCTGTGAAAGTTTAACTATATTTTGGCAACATAAACCCTACCCTGTCTAAACGGAAGGCTGGACCCACTCACGCTTAAACTCAATAATATTATTAATATCAAATAAATTTTTGACAATTGACTTAACCTATAAACAGAAATTCGTATATTTTTAATAACTTGTTTACACATATATAAACTAAGCTTAAAATCATATACATAACTTAAAACTCAAGAACAGCTGTAGGGACATATTTAAATAATATTTCGTTTTTTTTAAATGTTAAACTAATAAAAAAACAAGTTTTTAAAAAGTGTACGAATTTCAGTTTAACTTATTTGCTTTGATTTTTAAAGATTATGTTATATTTTGATTGTATGCAAAAAATGTACTCGGCTGATGTATGGTAGTAAAGTGCATTTGTAATGCGGTAATGTAACGGTGTAATCTTTCGAAGAATCTTGCCTATTAACGATATAAAGGTAAAATATGCGTTAAAATAGTATGGAATGGAAAAATAAAATGTTATGCATAATATACTCGAGTACTACCAAATGAAAACACGAATGTCTACTAAAGTATTTCTCATGCTGTATTTTATAGCTGTTTAAGCCAAAATACACCATGAAATATTTTTCATAATATTTTTTTAGTGTTGTATATATAAAAACTTTTTTGACGTGCCTTATGGAATGGGGGTAATATTGCAAATTTACTTTACTGATATACCGGATTATTCGCGGAAAAGTCGTATTTGCTATTTATTTATATGATTGAGATATCAGGTATTTGGCAAAAGTATGGTAAAATATGATTTGGTTAAAAAAAATCCTTTTTTTTTGTATATTATTTGACTTTAAGGCGCTGGGTAGCGATGTAGATGAAATTAAAAATATTGTAGAAGTAAACATTGTAGAGATAAACAAAATATTGAAAGTGTCAGCGAAAATATTTTCCTAGATACAGAATTTTATAATACTGCTTATAAACAAAAACCAGCTTGATGTTATTGAACAATATTCTGTCCCGTACTCTAGTAGATGTAGTGAGCGGCGCGAGTTCCGAGCAGGGGTGGACGGTGCGGGTCATTTCACTTTCGATCAAAGCGCAGCAGTCCATAGACGCGCAGCCATCAGCCGGCGGACAAATCACGCGGAGCGACGGCACGAGTGTCGTCAATCCATCCGACTTATGAAAGTTATGCTCAAGATTCGCGCCGGATGTTATAGCTACTAAAGGTAGAATCTCACGATTAACTGTTAATAATGGATTGTAAATACCTAACTATTTTTTTCTTCTGAGTAATGTTTATTATTACCACGATTGATATAAAATTTGTTACATCAATAACTATGAAGTAGTAGATGTTTATAATATTTAACTTTCGTACCAATTGACTTCAACACATGTTTATTTGTTATATTACTCCACAATTGTGGCGATAAATGAAACCAACATTTTTAAATAATATTAAATTATTATTAGATAGTACAATCGATTTAAATTTCATTTCCTACTGTATAATTGGATATGTTGTAAAATTAATTCTCTATTACCACAATGTATATTGACGTAATAATACCTTTTTTATATATTTTGTCGTCACATATCTCATGGTTATATGTAACATTAATGTAATAAAACAAAGTGTAAAAACACACGTGAAGATGATATAGACTATATAGAGATGTGTCAAGTCGTAAAGAATCATGTTTTAACTTTGTCACTGCCCATATAGACAAGTAATATGTTATAGTTTATCATTTAAGACTTAAGATAATGCAACGAAATATACTAGAGGACTGATAAAATCAGTCAAAAAGTCGCACATCACAAAAAGTAAAAAATCCTGTATTAAATGTGTTCGCTGATATTTAAGCAGAAGCTAGGATTGTCATCTATGGAGTTTTTGTCGTTAAGTTGGTTCCGTCTAGATAAAACTAGATGGCGCAAGTAAATTATAACTATGTCGATTTCTAGAAATAGAAATAAACTAAAAATAGAAAGAATTCATTGGGAACATATTTATTCAACATGTAGAAATAGAACGTGAAAGTACAAAAAACAGCCGTTCGCCATCCACAATTGGCTGCACAATTCAAAATCGGCTGTCCCTGCCGTATTTCTAAATAAGACGAGTAGACTGTGTTCTGAGCGAGAATACGGTGTATTACGGCATAGAACGGTGTAGAATTGATTTAACGATAATTAAGGTATACATTAATTTGTCGAGCGACATCTAGCGCCGACGTACGATTTTTGTTCGAGCTCTTTTATTATTATTTGTTCTCTTGTATATTTCGTCCACGATGTAACTATGGCATACCTACGTGTTTAGTGTTAATAACAGGTTCTCGCTTATGTGTTCTGATGAGGAAATAAATGTTAAGTTACTTATTTGTTTTTATTTCATTGTACCATCAATAACTGATTTCAATAAAAACCACAAATGTGTTACCTTTGCAGTCACTGATCTCAGAAGTGGCTGATCCGATTTCACTGCAGTATTCACATTATTATGCTAAGCCTGGATTAGCATTAGTGTTTGTTTCTTAAAAATGATGTTACAACTATTAGCT
Source organism: Asbolis capucinus (assembly GCA_018249125.1). NCBI lineage: Eukaryota > Metazoa > Arthropoda > Insecta > Lepidoptera > Hesperiidae > Asbolis > Asbolis capucinus. The sequence goes on from DWJZ01006278.1 coordinate 8,138, forward strand.
ATACCGAAGCGAGGCGAGGGCAGTTATTTGTCTAAGAGAACATCGCTACTCGTCATCGGTGGGATCGTAGTAAAGCACAAACTCATAGAATGTAAATGACGCGGATATAACTTTACGTCACCCATACTAAGCGAGTACTGGAAGAAAGTTAAATTGAAATGAGTGGAGCCCCTCTCCACGGCGTCCCTGTTCCCAGCGCGGCTGCTCGACAGTGTTGTGACGTTACGTTATAATTTTTCATTGGTTGTATGATTTTCAATTTAACAAGCTCGTTTTATGTATTTAAACTTTGAATAGGAATATTTTCCGCCATCCTGTGACGTCAAGGCGGCTGGAACAACGGTAGGGACGGCTAAAAGTGAAAAAAAAAACTTAAATAAATACAATTTACTTTAAAAATTTATTTGCTAAAGTCATTGATGTTAATATTTATTTATTACGATATAAACTTACTCTGAACTCAAGTCAACTGGTTTCATTATTTTCAGAAAAACGCATAAAGCAAAACTGCATATAGAATAAAGTACTGATTTATGTTTGTGTTCAATAATTTATTAAAATATAAATTGATCATTATAAACAAAACCCTGTGTACGGCACCAGGGTTTAAAATAAATAAGTTTTCTTTATCATTTTCACTCATCTCACCAAACATTAAAATTGATATTATAGTAATTAAAAATAAAAAAATCTTTTGCATTAAAATGTTTCGACTCCGTGTTTATTTCCAAAGATGACACAATATACAAGATGGTGAGTGGCGACGTAGTCTGATGTCACTCTTCATTTGAAGATTTGTTTCAAATCATACTCGTACTAGACTGCGAGTACTCGCCTTCTGCACACTGATTTTCGAACCATTACATGGGTCGTGGTCACGGTACGCGTGAGTACCCATATCATAGTGCATTTAAATGAAAAACACTAAAAGCATTAGTTCCAGTGGTTGTAATAAAACATCAGCCGTATAACTTACACCTTTATTCATTTATTTACATTTATTTACGCACAATTTCAACATTCACGATACAGTAAGATGTCTAAGAATACAATTCTTTTGAGCAATGTTCGTAGGTACACACAATTGATACAACTACCATCAGTTCCCCAAACGACCCTACAGTGGAGGACAATGGCCTATAAAGGCTTCTAACATGCCAGTGTTTCTATACAAAAAAGTCCAATAAAACTTGTTGTGTGCCAGTTTATCTAGACCCATTTTACTTTAAAAGTAAAAGATCTACTTGTAATTTCTTCGTACTCATAACTCACAAAAATACCATAATTTTCTCACATATGCGATTTTACAATTACAAAATACATCGAATAATATTTTATTTAAAAATGACCGACACATCACGACGGATTCTCTCGTATTTTGTGACTGCTGTACCCGGTACCTGCCTAATAACTAATGTTCAAACATTACTAAATCCTTTACATTATCAAAATTTACATCAGTAAAAACATCTTTAATATATTAAACGACTAAACTACTCTACCACTCCTCAATATATAGTAAAATGGAAAAAGAAAAGTGTATATAAAAATAATATAGTTAAAAATACCTCTAAACCTAAGGACGGACCCATTAGTAGACTAGGAGCTATCGAAAGTTAACGATTTTACTAAGTAACTAACAATTAAGTATGTAAAGGCGTGCGTGGTACCTCAAGGATCAATTTGAAGCAATAAAAATATCCGAAAAATATGTGTCAAGTTGGCTAATACTTATTTTTATATTATCTCCTTCAAGAAGTTTTAATTTCATTAGACATTATGGCGCACTTCTGCTCGGAACTTTGTATCCGCAATTTAAATTATCCGAAAAATATGTCCATGTTCTAAAATAGAGAGCGAATTTGGTGTAACAGAAACTGCATATATTATTGAAAGTACTGCAGTTTCTGTCTTGCAGTAGTTTGATCCTTTCAGTAACAAGCTTCAGAGTATAATATTCTCCTCTTCACCTTAAATCCGAGAGATAAAATCATTTCCTCGTACATGGCAACCCGAAACCCAATTGAATGGAAGAGTAATTTCAAGAAATATATTCATTGTACATCATTTTTACACTTTTCCACGTTTTACTACATTTCTTACAAAAAAGTAGAAAATGTCATTAAGCTGGGAACACTAATAGTCAAAACAGTGCAGATGTACAATGAACACGAAATAAGGTGGTAACATTATATATTTACAATGGTTATACAATGATATGTCAAAGTTAATCTAATAAACACAATAATAATATTAAATACTTAAAATGTTTAAGCAATTTTAAGTAAAATATAAAGTAAAAGATTACATGTTGAGTACAAAGGTAAAAAAACTACCAAGTTCTACCATGTCCTGCTGAGGATACAGCGTGATTGTAAAAGGCTTTGAGAAAACATTAAAATAACTAAATTTCGATAGAAATTGCTGGATCCAAAATAATGTTCGTCTAATACGTAACACCATCACCAATCAATGACGAGGCAATCGAACAGGTTAAATATAATATTTATAACGGACATACATACACAAGCCTTTGTCACAACACCGTACTACAATACCAGCGTAAGGACTGACAATCGTTTTGGTGTTAATACAGAGCTGATGGAATCATTAAAATAATTGTGGATTATGTGTTAGAAACGGTTTAAAATTGTCGTAAACATATTAAGCATTTATTTATAATAATAACATGTATTGAATGTCATTTTCGTTGAGTACTAAATTGATTCAGTAAATATTTGTTCAATTCAAGAAAATTTGCTTAAAATCATTATTAGTTATCACAATAAATTCATAGGACATGATATAATTCAAAGACGTGGAATATATTAGTATTAAGTCACTCTCGCGATGAATAATATTATTTAAGATGTACCAGCGCTGACAGAACAGACAAATATACAAATGTTTATTATATAAATATTATAGCAATTAATAAAAATGTGTTCTAGAGTCACCCATGTAACAACTAAAATTATTTATTTTAAAATAAAATACATGTATGAATTCAAAGGTGGTACTTATTTTAAAAATGCTATATCCCTATTGCTGCTGGTGAATAAATATCCCGTGTTTGTTTCATTCCGAATATTTCATAATTTCTGCGAATGTAAAAAAGTAAAAATAAACATTTATCAAAGTATTTATATTTTTGAAAACTTTCAATTCAAAAAAGCTCTCAAAAATCAATAAGTTTTCTAAAATCAACAATATCTTCAATGTTCCTAATCAAGTTACCGACTTTATAATCAGTATTGCTAGCACCTAGGATTCGACGGTAGAATATTTTAACCCGATAACATTATAAAATGTTGCCAGTTATTAAAACAATAAAAATAGTAGAAAATTTGGATGTATGCAAAAATGTTTATTCGATGGTTGCGTAACCTTGTATTGTTTTAATGTTAATTATAATAATATGAGGCGTTTATTATCTCCTATTGTTCAGTTCGTAGCCATTCTCTTTGCTGGGAGTCTTGGAGGGAGGCGGCTTGGCCACGGCGTGCCCCTCTAGCCTGAGGGTGCTCTGGCGGTGGGAGGACCTGGGAACGAAACATTCACCTCAGGCTCTATAGGAACTTCCGACACATTAGAAGCAGTGTGGTGGGATCATGCTCCACGATTCTTTATATATATAAAGCGTTGAGTCCAGAAACAATCAATGTTGAAGGTTTCTCTATTCAAGTACCTGATGAGGCAGGTGACGGCGAGCAGGATGAGCAGCACGCCGAGCGCGGTGAGTCCCCAGCCCAGCGCCAGGCGCGCCACGGGCGGCACCTTGGTCGCCAGCCTCAGCAGCGACGACACCTCCTCCGGCAGCTCGTCGATACCCTACGACACACAAATTGTCATTCAAACTGTCTTCGGAGTGATCAGTTACTACGACTAACAAGGTCCTAGGATTCACACTTAAAACAAAAAGACTTTATGTACATGAATTTATTATGTCTGAAATATTATAAGAGTGTGTTAATACAATATAATAATATAAGTTTTACGATCAGATAATAGGCGAGGAACCTAAAAATAAGGTTACTACAAGTCCTTCATAGCTATCCTGTATAATAAGGTTGTAGGAAAAATATGATCACCAACAAAAAGGAACATTAAAGAAAACGACATTGGTTTACTATTACAGTGCATTATGTAGCCGTTACAGCCGAAATGGCTTTATTCCTGTTGTTCTGTGACGCCTGAGACATGTCGCCACATCGATACTCGGTAGTGGCGTAGTGAGGGTGTAGTTACCTCCTCGAACCAGAGTATGGGGAAGACGATGTCGGGGAAGTTGGCGACCTGCTTGATGTCCACCACCTGCGACACCGCCAGGTTGATCTGGATGCGCGCGCGCGCCCGCATCGCCGTGCCCATCTCCTGCAACACACGCACACATACATGTACATTACATTGTGACGTCATACACAACTACTCCTTATTATTTTTCATACGTTTTAAACTAAGTAGCATACAAAATGTAACGCCGTCAGGACAATTGCTAACAAAAGTGAAAACTGTTTTTTTTAACAAATTACAACATGTTTTTTTTGTAAATTTTATTATATAACAAGACAAAATGAAATACGTGAAAATGTATTAAGTAGTAAGCACGTGCAATTTGGCTGTCTTCTATCATGTAGATTCTAGAAGGTTAATTTAAATTGTGTAATGAACGCGTTGAAGTCTTTTGTTTACAATATTGATAATGAACAAACATGATAACACTTACTGTTCCCGTTGTTATCTTAACATATTGTATAATTATTACTTGCACAGTGATATCAATATGCTCATACTAAACCTGTACGTGGAAGTTATCGAGGCGAAACTATTTACTGGGGAGATATTGTAAGAAATGGAAGTCAAAACCATGTTTTTATAATTATTTTCTAATTATATTTGTACACTGGGCCTCTGAAACGGCTGGTCAAATTAATTATTCAGTTTACTGATGTACTTACATAAACATTATGTATTTTTATCTACTTCTAAATTTGAGTCAGCGCTTATTGTCAGTAGTTTTTTGAGCCAATTTTGACAATAGTA
>DWJZ01006279.1:0-13180 GCA_018249125.1 Asbolis capucinus
GGAAAATATCGCGAGGAAACCTGCATGCCGGGGAGTTTGCAAAACTCAAAAGGTGTGTGAAGTCTGCCAATCCGCACGTCTCCAGCGTGGTGGACTATGGCCTTAACCTTCTCATTCAGAGAGACTCGTGCTCAATAGTTGGTCGAGATGGGGTGAGATGACGCTGTTTTGGCCTTAGTAGACCACGCTGGCACAGTGCGGATTGGTACATTATAAACATATGAAAGGAAAATTCCTTTCATGTCAAACATCCGGTGAGGTCAAACTGAATCAGTTTTACTCGCTCAGTCCTCGCGTGTGTCAGCCTTATATCAGAACACAACATCTTACGTAATTGAGTACGCCAATATCACACTTATTTCTTTTATATGAGGTCTATATTGAGTTGGCTCGCATTCTTATATTAATATCATTTTTATAATAACAAATACCAATATATGGAGAAACTCTGAGTGTAATAAACATAGAGAAAAAATGCGAAGAAAATTTCTTGCTTAATAATCATGTTTGACTTATAATAAAATGTTGTATTCGAATTTTTATAATTAGGGTATCCCAAGTATGCTTGCTTCACTGTTATTTTGTTGAGTTAGTATAATTATACAACAGGTGAAGGGAAGAGAGGGAGGAAGAGAACTCTCTCGTCGCCATGCTCGTATTGGTTTACCTAACGCATTTTTTTTTTATTCAGTAAATTTGTGCTTGAGCACAATCCTGCCTGATGGTAACCAACGATGTGGGCCTTGTGGTAAGGCGCACTATTTCAGCAAAAGCCTATTCTCTCTTGATTTGAAGACATTTACATTGTATTAGAGCGGAACACTGACGCGGGTAACTTATTCCAGTTCTTCGCGGTAGCCATGATAAAAGAAGACGCAAAGCGAGACGTTCGTACTGGCGGAATTGTAGTTCAATTCCATACGAGACACATTGCGAAAATGCTTGTTTCAGTGTTCATTCTTGATTCACCTTTAGATGTATTTAAGAAACAAATTATAGTGTTAATGAGTATTCATAATAATTGAATATTATAATAATAATAAATATCTTTGGACAACTCACACACGGCCATCACCAAAATAAGCATTAGCATGTTATATGCTGATAAACTTTCATATATATTTTTAATTACATATATAGATATTTAAGATCAGACACGCAGAGCAAACATTCCTGCTCATCACAGAAAAGTTTGAGCTGGGTGGGAATCGAACCCACGACCTCCGGTATAGTAGTCAGGTTCACGAACCACTAGACCAACCAGCCTGTCAAAGGATACATGGACGTTATTGACATCCGCAACCGGTTCAATTCAAATTTAATTTTAAATGTTTGTAACTAGTGTTGGCATAATTTTTAAAAGATGTGCCGGGGTCTCTTTCATCTCCCTCTCTCTCTTTCATTTCTTTTTAGTATGGCACCTTGTAGAAAGTATGGTAGATTTCAAAAGATTTGACGCTCATAAGTGATTTGAAGATATCTACCTGAAGAAAGTTATATAAAATAACTTTGATATTGATTGATTAACACTGTATTAGAGAAAAATAGAGAACGGGGTGACAGATAGATTGAGAGAAATATTTCTCTCCTTGCTTTTTTTGGTCTCGAGAGAAAGTAAGAATACATCATTGACATAATTTTTTGCCAAAATCCGCTGTATTTCAAAGAGAAATGTATAATCAAAATTACTTGCTTTTTTGCTCAAAATTCTGTGTTTTAAGCCATAAATAATGAAATAACATTTTTCTTATAATAATCCAGTAACAAGAAAGTTCTAGAGTTATTGAAATTTTCGACCTAAAGGTTAAAACAGGATGAAAACCGCTCCACCCGGACGTAGTCCCGGAAAAAAGCTATTAGTATTATTATTAACAAATTAGAAACAACCTTGATCAGGAGGCCGAGCGGCACGTGGAGTTATCTTGTCTTATCTCGTCTCATTAAGGCCCACTTGTGAACAACCTCTTGACCTACCTTAACCCTTATCTCGATAAAGAAATCTACTTGAACCAACTTGTCCACGATGCCGGAGTTCTAGACTACAGTTACATCATTAATGACGTCCGGAGATTTTATAAATTATTCACTCTTAAGCTTTCTAGTACGGATTTATGACTTTTTATTTTCGCCGGCGTGGTGTGTTGATAAAAATAAGATGTGTTATTCCAGAATAAATTTCATGTCCGTTCAGTACACACATCCACATCTATCCATCCGTCTCTCCATGTATCTGTCTGTCTATCCATCCCTCAATCCATTCATCCATCCGTATTTATAAATTTACGAATTTATAATTTTAACAAGATTGTTGTATTTCAAAATTGGAGTAGTGCGAATGCGAGACTAACATTATGTTCAAAATAATAATATAATTGAGGAACCCACATTACTCCTTGCAAACCAAAAACGAAGTCATGATATACATAGTACAAAGATGACACTAGTATATAATTAGCTCTTACAATCCAGAAACCACAAAAGCTTTATATTGGTAGCTCGAGTTACTGGAGTAATTGTCTAAAACTACTTTTAGTCATCCATCTGTACCTTTGTCTTTAGCCTAAGTACATGTTCCACAAATCTGAAGCTGCTGAGTGCTTTCATCTTGTTAATTAATAATTGTCGCAAGTCTACACAACTGCCTTTAATCTAATTGTCGCGGCAGTTCTTTGCTCAGCTACTAAGAATAGTTAACGATCGATATTGGGATAGACCACGTATCATCTTTCTGCTCAGTCAAACTCAATATTCATTTAATCACGTGAGTATTAAAAATACACTTATGTACATCATTTTTTTTTATCTACTACTGTTTCAGAAATGTGCTTTTGAGAAGAAACGGCGAAAGAAACTCTAGCACATCTTTTCAATTAGTAATCACATGATATAAAAATGATTTATTCAATTCTGTATTGCTTTGGCTTAGTTACAAAGCAACGGCCCGCTAGTGAGCCGGATCTGTCGTCATACTGAGGAGGCCTATAGTATATACCACACTCCAATGCGGTGGAAGGGTTATTGGCAAAGCAAGTGTCCAATGTTTGTATGTCGACGGAAGACCTTCAACATAGCTTTATGATGTAACAGTTACAACTGGGACCGATGATTTTACGTGTCTTTCGAAGCACGAAAGCGCTCTTTTTTGCCACTATCTGCCATTCTGTCAACCGCGCCCGCTGTTGCTCAACTTTTTCAATCGACTACAATTCACATAGTCCACTACTGAGCACGGGTCTCTCCTCAACACCGAAGAGGAACAAAGTTCCACCAAGTTTCTCCCGTGATAGAGGTGAGAGGTGCATTAATCTTGTCTATTTTAGGGCACTAGTAAACGAATTAACTGGAATATATTTTACTCAAGCATTGATTGAGCTGTAGCTGTATACGGCCGGTTGGTCTAGTGGTTACTGAACCTGACTGCTATATCGAAGGAAGTGAGTTCGATTCCCACCTAGTTCAAACTTTTCTGTGATGAGCAGGAATGCTTGTTCTGTTTCTGGGTGTAAATATGCATTTAAGTATGTATTTAAAAATATATATGTATGTTTATCAGTTGTCTGATCACCATAGCACATAGTTTGGGGTCAAATGGCCGTGTGTGAGTTGTACAAATTTATTTATATTATTTCTTGTATAAATTCTTTATTAACTTAACTCACAATACAGTCCTAAGAATTTCAGAACTTATGATAGAATTACAAATTACTCTATTTATGCTCTTTTTATGTTAGGCATTTCTCGGAGCAACGACCTCATCGAGGCGTCTAGTCGATTGATAGTCAACAATCAGGCACGAGGGCGTCGCAAACTCTTCACGAACGAAACTCCTGCGTTTTGTATAGGACTTAATCGAGACTATTCCTCATCTTTCCCTACTTACCTGTTACTGATTTAGTTCGTGTTAAGGCAAGGTATCTCGGAAATATAATTATTTCGGGATACATTTTTACAGTACTAAAATTTGGGTCATTTTTTAAACCTGCCCGATTGCTTTGGGAAAACACTTGAAAAATAATCTTCGCCTTGAGAGATTGTGAGAGAGAATAATGCATACACCTCGTGTGTGTACGACTTGGAAATGAATAACCTTTTTCAGTAAAGGAAAACATCGTGAGGAAACTTGAAGCTGAATATCTAGTAGTAAATAAGGTTTTAAAAGATTGTGAAGTTGTTTATTATGAAGTTGTCTAACAATCCGCCAGCGGAGTGAACCCTGGCCTGTGCCTCTCGCATTGTGAAGAGTCTTAAATGTAGTAATAATAATTAATAAATAAATATCATTGGACAACTCACACACAGCCATCTGGCCCCAAACTAAGGGTTAGCTTGTACTATGGTGATCGGACAACTGATAAACTTACATATATATTTTTAAATACATATATAGATATTTACAACCAGACACGCAGAACACACATTCCTACTCATCACAGAACAGTTTGACCCGGGTGGGAATCAAACCCACGACCAATCGGCTTGTCAAAGTAATTGGACTATTATTTATACGTTGTCTTAACACTGTATCAAAACATAAAATAATACAATACAAAAAGGCTTCATGATACAAAAATTGAGCAAATATATAATAGCTTTTCATAGTAACTCTAAAGAGGTTAATAGATTTGATTGAGTACAAATAAGGCTAATCTATGTGTGGCCCTCTAGCAAAAATAAATTTAAAATTGGCCCTTTAATTCAAAAGGTTGTCCACCCCTGATCTAAGACCAGTTACCATTAGTATTGTAGTCAGGCATTAACTTATAATATGTAACAAAAAAATGTAGCTATGTTGTTTGAAGACATAAATACCGTATATTATTACCCTTACCTTGTATTGCTGTACAACCTTATTAAGTGACTCCTGGTAATATCCATCCAGACGGTTACGTGAGGCAGAATCTATCAGGAGGACGGTTGATAAACAGATAAAATTTATCAAGTTGGCACTTAAAGGGGAGTTCACAAGTTGCCTTATCGATTCTTCTCGTTGCCGCCTCTATTGACCTCCAGTGACAAGTTTCATATTTCCAGCATAGTTGAAATTTTATACGACTTTATATTCTGAAGTTTTAGAATTCTCACTCAAAGCTGTCCAACTTACAGCGTTGTCTTTTAAATTCCTAATTTTTTTTTGTACAATCTCGACATGACTTCGAATTTTCCGTTGGAAAAATTCAGTATTTCATGTCCATTATGTAGTAGTTAAGCCTTGTAACTCCGAGTAAATCTTCTATAATAGTTTTTTGCGAAAACTATTTTTTGTAGCAGGTAAAATCACGAAAGCTAACATTTTTCAAAATAATTCGGTAAGGTACACATTTCTTTTTAATTTACTAGAATTAAAGCCGTTGTTTTAATTATAATATCTACATAAAAATTTCACATTTGGCCATTGGAAACGACCTTCATAACAATGTCTCGTAATTCCCATCTTGCTCTCGACAATTTGTCCGATAAGTGAGGACATTTCATTTGCATGCTCCAGCGGGGATGAATTAACAATTTCCAATTAGTCCAGTGTTACTTTGTTGCTGCAATGACACGCTATGCGTATTGGCTTGACATTGATGATGGCTTGGGTAATTAATAAAACTATGTCAAAGGCAGGAGATGACCAACGAAGTTTTTATTAATTATGTTTGGAAATAATTCATAACGAAATGATTGCTGGACAGACATAGTGCTCTGAAGAGAAAATTGCTTTTTATTTTCACACCATTCAGCTGTATTAAAACGCTCGATAGTCCTTCGAGCCGTATTTGAACTACTGTTTATGTTTTCTGTTGCATTTAACATTTCAATTCTAGAAAAATATTTTTAAAATATATTTTAATAAATCTATAGTTTAAAAATATCCAACGTCGTACTGCTGAGTACATAAATAAAACAGTACATTTCTAAAGTTGTCGTGGAAAACGGAACTAATTGTAGATCATCGCAGTACAAAGCCCATGAATTATAATGCATTCATGTCCAACAAATAATAACAAGATAAGTAATAACGATGATTTCTCGCCGAAACGTTCCCATTACCACAAAAAAGGAGGGAAGTATTAGAAACATAAGCCGGATATTTACACCGTAAAGGGCGTACGTTGCGAGAATACGAATGATTGTACTGTGTTACATTGCCAAATACTGGAATTACGACTCAAAGCTGTATACAAAGTGAAGTGCAGAACGTATTCATTTTTTTCCGAGTTCAAATTCATAGCCCCAAATTACGTCACATAAAATGCAGCGGAGGTACGAAGGGAGTAATGTGTTTCCGCTGTGTTCAGCATCCGGCAACAAGATGACGGCTACGGACATGTGCGCCGCACGCTAGGTTTTACTTTAAACAGGTCGAATTTGGGAATTTTTCAGCTTGGGATTTCTTTCGCGTCACAATTTCTATTTTGGGAATTTTTCGTTCCTGTCGCTGTCAATTTAATAATAATGGAACAACCTCAATGGTGCTAATAGTCAATGGTACAATACTGTAACTACTTCATTTAGGTTGCTCTTTGTTTCTCTGTTGCTTCAACTGAATTATGTTTTTAAATGAATTCTCCATAAATGTAATTTCTCGGGAATAAGTTAACTATTCGCTGCAATGTTGCTGACATCACAGAACAATGTCTCTTTTAGTACCAAATACCACGTTAAAGAACAGAAGGAGACTGAATACATAATGATATAATGAGAAACAATAAATTGTTTGGGACGGAAAGCAAATTTGAAAAAATCCACCACATAAAGATTTTGCTGGAAATGCAGGGAAGGCATGGATGGAGTAATGTGCTTCCGCTATGTTAAATTCCCGTCAACAGCAAAGTGGTTCGGACAGCTGAAGTACTCACTACTACTTTAAACATTATAGACGCAGCTGCGGAATATTCTTGCTTGGGAATTTTCCTCCTTATATGCAGACATGATGATGGCGTATGTAAAGTTATATTACTGAAAAGGACACTTTGTTTATTGTAAGGTTTTCGTTTCCAGTATCGCAGCGTTTCCTATTTGACTGTTGGTTTCATAAGTGGTCAACTTCACAAGAGGAGTATATTTTGTTTACTTTTAGTTTTCTTGATTTACAATGAACTATTTCTTATTTAGAATCATACATAGGAGCCATCGTGAGAAAGTAATACCACTTGGAATAAAATCTGGAAGGAATTTGGGATCTGGGATAAAATCTGGAAGGTGTAAACTTTCGTGGATATCAATACTCTGCAACCGAACACGTTGTTTCCATGGCCAGCAATATTTTGGACACTCGGTTATTACATTTATCGTACAAAAGGCTATAACATCTGCGGCAGCAGGTTTCTATTACTTTCACCGTTGCCTATCATTGTATGGCGCCATAATAACTATGTTTTGGTCTTGTTGGGACATTATTTTCTTAATAAAATGTACCTTGTTCTGTTTTTAACTGGAGACGTGGTGATATGCAATTAGTTTAATTTACGACATGAACGTGCGAGAGTCTCACGTTTCTAGGACTATCCTCAAATGTCTTATTGTTGGACCTTTTTATGTACACCCTGTCACGGTGATGAAGAGCTATATTTATTTAGGTTCCTGGAAGATAAAGAAAAAGGCAATACTCGTACTACTTACCTTGTACCTGGCTCTAATGGATTTATTGTCTTCGGTCTATTGAGAGTCCTGTTTCTTACTAATGCTCAAACATATAAGTAAATTGTTTTAATGATGTAGTATTGCGATCAATAAAATTGCCGAGTTTTATTGTGTTCGACACGCGTGGTATGTGGTTTTATTAGACATGTTTTTTTCACATAGAAGTAATTTATTGGGATTTCAAGCAAACATAAAATTTTACGGATCTATTTCTGTAAGTTCTTACTGGATTTTGACCATTCTTTTTAACTCCTAATTAAGGGAATTAGAATTGGGGGTCCTTGGGAAAGACTTTTGGAACCTATTTTGATAGCATTATTTGTTACTAAAGGTTCTTTCTGTAAAAGTTTGAGAGGCATTGTTTAAATTGTTATTAAAGTTGCTAGAATATACATTTTAAAATAGTAAAATGAGACCGTTTGACTATGTTCAAACAGGTAAACTTTGTATTCTATTTCAGATTTTCATGAACCTTAAATCCGTACATAAAAATTGTCTCAATGTATAAAGAAAAGAGCTGTAAGTCCTAAACAACGTTTCCCTCTCGTAAACTTTCATTACCATCCGTCAGCAAGAGATGCAATATAAAAAAAGTAATTCGTATCGTGCCGTATGTAATTTACAAGCCCGCATTGGCAACGGGACTGCGATTTACGGACTCTTACTACCGGACGCGATGAACTATTATTGTCGTTCGGTGGTCTGCTATTCCACTTCAAACTTAATTTATGTATAAGAATCCGCATTGAAGTGTTCTGGCGGCTCTACGCCTCCTCAGTCATGAGAGGCTTGTGCTCACTAATTGGCCTTATTTAGATTGTAGCCACGCAGAGATATGTCTACTACAAGATGCAATGAGCTTACATTTGTGAGTCCAAGTTTCGGCGAGTTGCTTCATTGGGAAGAAACAGTCGATAGATTTATATGCGTATCTTTGGAAATATACATTTATTTTAAAGTTATGCGTATTTGAAGTGTACTTATTGTTCACACGTAAGTGTTTATCTTGTGGTAGTCTTAATCCTGTAGTACCAGTAATGTATTTATCTATACGTAATATCGGCATAACAAAGACATTAATTATGCGACTTTTGAAAATTATGTATTCAGATAAAGTATTTAAAACGAACGTAAGTCAGTTTTTTTTGATAAAGAGCTACCGGTAGCTACCGGAAGGGTAAAAGATATTTTGCACAAACATTTTTTGTACAACAACGCCATTATTTCACAGCGAATATTTTGTGAAGCCAATGTTCTCGAATTAATCTATTGGGAGTTTTGGATTATCATTTTAATATGAGCTTATTTTACATGCGTGTGTTACTTTTAATTTTTTTCTTCATTTTTGTTGACATGAAAGAAATAACAATGGTTGTCAAAAATAAATATTGTTGTCCTTTCATTCATGTTCCTCTGAGAATTCGGTGAAAATGAATCATTTGTTAATGTGTCACATTTGAATCTAGAAAATATAGTTGAAATGTTTTTCTTAGGGCGAGCCGTATTACCCAATCAACTATACAATAGAATTGTTCCAAATTTTTTTAGGATATTACGACCCGATAGGTCCGTTTGGCCTAGTAGATAGTTTAATTGACTACTACACCGAAGGTCATGGGTTCGATTCCCACCCACGTCAAACTTTTTTGTGATGAGCAGGAATGTTTGTTCTATGTGTCTGGGTTTAAAAATATTCGTAAGTATTCCAAAATATGTATATATCTATATTTATCAATTGTTTGATCACCATAGTACAATCAACTCTTGGTTTGGGGTCAGATGGCAGTGTCTGAGTTGTCTAAATATATTTATTTATTTAATTATCTAATGTCAAGTGAAAATAATAATTTATATGGTATATTAAAATGTCTTGTTGAAATTGTTGTCAAAGGCAAATATGTATGTCAAAATAGATGCAAGTTACACTCAAGGTACAGCGTATTACAGTTGATAATCGGGTTACCTAATGGATCACGTAGAGTGCTTGCCAAAGCTGCATCGTGCTTCAATGGATCTCCATATACTCTTAGAATTCTGAAATTCAACACAAATACAATACCGAACACAGGAAATTTATCTAAATTGACTTAGTTAGACGCATTATAGAACTTAATATTCTTTTTAAGTCTTAAGAAAATTCTCGCTTGTGTATTTTTTCTTATAGCAACTAGTTACTCGCGCGCGGGTAAGCAATTACGATAGAGTAGTTACAGGGCTTTGCCCCGCAGTGATATTTTCTACAGAGTAAAATACTGTTTTATTTAAATTAGATTCACATGCTGTATTTGGTGTTTGCTGACCGTAGTGGGTATTTTTAATCAACATTTTATATAAACTATTCATTTGCAGCAGTCTATACAAATCTGAGTTAATTATCAGTGTTGAGGTTAGCGACTCGAACGCAGTTCAAAAGCCACTGATCGTGAGCATGAATTTCAAAAGTCCATTTTTTTCTGTCTGCGTTTGAACTTTTTCTATTAGAAAAGTTCTGGAATTTTGTAGCTCACAATAGCAGAGTTCCACGGGAAACACGTTATCACTCAATTTGTAGGACAATGTGAACTGGATATGTCAACTCACTCACAAAGCAACAATCGTAGACACGGTTCAGCAGGTTAGTTTGATTGCACCTTTAAGGAATCATTAGAGGACGGCCTTGTATGCATCCTAACGAAACTTTCTGATTTTCATAACCACTCCCAAACTACATCTGTATAAGAAAACCCTCGGACACAGTCCTTAGAAAGCCGAGTACTGAAAGCCAATTGAAATGCAAGAGACCACGCCGCTCAAACTAGGCTATAATGAAACAGAAATCAACAACACCAATCAGATAAATATACCAATTCAAATCAAAATTCCCAACATTGCAGCACGACATGCGTACTTAATCAACGTTGAAATCAAATAGCGGATATTTGAGCTATTTGCGAAAGTCAGTATTCAGGCAGCTGATTTGGTATTCAGCAAATATTCAGCATTAACACGTGAGGTACATATTAAGCGCCGTCTCAAGCCGGCCGATCCTGCGATGATATTATCATATCTTAGGGGCTAGAATCTGCAGAGCATTGCCTGCGCGACGCCGATATTAAGGTTGCTAATGTTTGACACTTTAGGTAAACGAACGGTCGTGTGGAGCGAGTTTACTTGAGAACAATCTTGAAATAAATATTTGTAGACGATTCCTAGATATGTTGTTTGAGTTTCTCAATCTTCAGAGAAATGTAGAATCTTAAACGGTTTGAGCAGTTGGTCGTGATAAAGGAGCAAATGATTTTGAGAAGATAGGTGATACCACAGCAACAATATTGCATCTCAAGAGCGCTTTAAATTCGCCAGACCGCGTTCATCAAATTGGATCGACTGAGTTAAAAACAGCCAGCGTGGCGGAAGGGTGATATGTATTGCACATTAATGCTGCATATTTGGTGAATATTAAGCTGCCAGCTGCCTCAATACTGACTTGGAGAATTTCTTGGACGCTTACGTTCATCGGAGGATCAGTACAAAGGTCGGTGATCAGAAGATTTCCGGCAAGAATTGAATTTCCTTATGAAATATCTTCTAAAGCAGGTAATCACTAAGTAAAAGTGAGTTAAGATGGTGCAATAGTGTAGTTGTTATAGAACAACTAGCAGCAATGTCGATATCATCTCTCAGAGATTTCGTTTTTTGTATCTCTGGTTTGGCCACTTCTTCACTGTTTGGTTTTTGTTGTGGATAAGTGCTCTTCGCAACTAGGAGTAGAAATATATCCTGCTTGAAACTTTCTTGCCACTTCTTCCGGGTTTCTAATGGTAGGAAATTACTGAAGTGATCGCCTTACTTATTTTTTGGTACGCGAAAAACAGACCTGGAAGAAAATACTGAACTGTAAATTCAATAATGCTTTGTTCAGAGAACATTACTAGGGGATAACTTCTTTATTTTAGAGTATTGGCTTCTCTTCTTATCTCTTCGCTTTAGAAAATTTCTTTACTTACTATATCTACCTATTCTTCTATTTTCTACTCCTCTATCTTCCATAGCCAAGTTCCCAAATAAATTACAGGTAAAAAAAATAAAAGACTGTTTATATGGTATGAAGAGGACCCATTAAGAAAAATCTAATGAGCTCATATATGGTTTGGCGTCATCCCAGGGCTCCCAATCCACCTTCCAGTACCATCATGAGATCAGCTCGTTGGTATTTTTATTGTATTGTTATCAGAATGCATGCCAAGTTACATACAGATTAGAATAATTAGAAAAGGGGAAAGTTAAGCTTTTAGATTTCGTTACATACAGGTCAATCTAATATAAAGCGTGTAAAAATAATATCTTTCAACAACTTTTTCGCAAATTTGATACGAAATATCATTTTAAAAGGGATAATTTTCATCATCAAGGGAATCGTTTTGAAGTTAACAAACAAACAAGACTTACTCTTTATAATATTAGTATGGAACTATTTGAGCAATATTTCAAAAATGTATTTCTGTTTGGTAAACATAATTTTGAAATATCATGTTATCGGTAAGTCTGGCTCATCTAAAGAGCTGACAACTTCACTTTTAATCTTAGTTCGAGAATCGAGAGATTAAATACGCTAGATAGACTGTATTTACTTTGTGATAAATCTCATTTTCATTATTTCTGTTTTATATTTGTGTATTCTTGAATAACGTAGGTATGTAGTAACGAAGGATCCGTCAATCTGCATTGGAGCAGCGTGGTGGAGGTCTCTTCAGTATGAGGAGAGACTCAGTCGTGAGCCATCGATGGTTTAAAGCCATACAACCTACTACAATTATACATGCGAAAGTTTGTGATTATGGATGGATGGACAGATGTTTCTAACTCCTTAACACAAAAATTATTGAACAGATCTGAATGATATTTGGTTCAGGGATATAATATAAAATGGAATAACTCAAAGACTACTTTTTATCAACATACCATGTGAGCGAAGCCGCAGGCGGACTCTAGTGCGCACATAAAAAATTATACTTTCGTAGATTTGACCCCAAGACCTCCCGTTCGAGAGACCAATGTTCAAACCACTAGGCTGCAGCGTTTCGTTATGCTTCACTAGTTAATTTGTAAATCCTATCTGTGGTACTGTTTCTGGACACTATAAATAAACAAGGTTTATTAAAATATTCAAAAACGCAAGCTTTAATTATAGAGCCTTCATACGAAGAAACACACAAAATTTCATAACTGTATTATTAACCGTTGAGGAGTTCCCTTGTCTGAAGCTAATCCTGAACGGAGTATCAGATCATGCTTGTCATAAAAATGTAATGTCCTCACGATGGAAGGTGTATGCGAAATTTCAACTCCGTAGTGTAAGAGGAAGTAGGTCTAGTTAAGCTTACAAGATTTGACCCGTAGTTAACAAATATACTAAGGTGTAAACATACACTGCAAGTTAAATAAAAGCTTGTGATAAAAAACACAAGACCTTTTGACGATTTTATACTCTTTGTTTCTTTACATACTCGTATTATAAGTTAATGCTTGATTACAATCCCACCTGATGGTAAGCGCGATGTAGTCTTAACTTAGT
>DWJZ01006280.1:0-13179 GCA_018249125.1 Asbolis capucinus
AGCCAAAAATAACAAATAAATATTTTATTTTTTACCATCTAAATGTAATACCAAAAAAATAATAATAATGTAAAAAAAAATTTGGCCCTTTCAAATTTACGTTTTGTTCCAAAATGGTTTTTTTAAAAATGGCATCTTTTTTTGACGTCACCGTTGTTTTCGTTTTTTATCTATATTTTTTTTATCTATGGTTAACAAAAAAATATAATTTCTTGTTTGTTTTATTAACTCTTAAACATATCAACTTATAACAAATCTAAATTATCATGCCTATTTGTTCTATGTACCTATTATAGTTAATTATTTACAATACAATATAACAAATACGGAAGTTTATGAGGACGGATGGATGTTTGTTACTCCTTCACGCAAAATCCACTGAACCGATCTGAATGAAATTTGGCACAGAGACAGATTATTATCTAAACTGACACATAGGCTACTTATTACCGAGGTACCAACGCTAGTAGTCAATAAGTACTTAAATAATATTGTTCACGTTTTAGTACTTTCAGTAGGTGTTTATTTTATTATCACCTATACTTAATACCGCTTTCTCTGTTATTGGAATGGTATAAAATGTGTTTAGCATTATTGCTGGCTTTTGTACCACATTTTTTGATATAAAGCTTAAAATAAATAAATTAAAGTAAAATATAAAGCTACTTTAGTCGACCGCCATCTGTTGTAAAAATTTATAACTATGTCCAATGGGTATATGAACTACTTATGTACTAGTCTAATATAGTCCGTAGGATTTATTTTGTTAAGATTTTTTAATTACATATTTTTAAGTTTCTGTTTCGTCCTTGTACCTATGTCATAAAATAAAGGGTTCAACACTCCCAAAAGTCCTACTGATAGCAAACTGTGTGAATACACGAACAGAACGTACAAATACGTATCTTTAACACACACAGACTATCCATAATTTAGACACAATATTTATTTAAATACAAGTAGTGGTCAAACCCGGAACTAAGTGGCTTGCAGCCAGCTTCACTTTTGTTTGTTTTTAGGCAAAAAAGTGTTTTGGGCAACAAAATCTTAAAAACAACCGACAACACCTCTATATTTTACTTATATTTGAATTTTATACTGTAATAATAGCTATCTCTTTATATTTACATATTTAATGTATTTTTATTTATTTATTTTAAGTAAATTTATTTATTTAGTATAAATAAATATGGACCGCATAATCAATTTCCATGAATATTGAATTTTTCGGGACAAAATCATGCTTTCGTATTCGTGGAAATCCGATTTCATATTGTTTCAGGGAATAAAAAATGGATCTATCTATTTTTATTAATTGTCTGAATTGGTGCTGGCCGGCGATGAAAATTATAACTATACAATAATAGTGATAAGTACACACGGTAATAATATTAATAGTATTCCCATATATTTTAGTTAATTAAAAAATGTAATGACCTAAATAGCCCTTAATAGCAATAAAAAATAGATTTTAAACCCAAATACGCATACTAAATAATCTAAAATGTCCACTCAAAACCCGACTCCGCTGCAAGACTCCCAACTCCCCAGCACATCGATACGATGTCGGTGTACCCTCCGAGCCCGGCGCCCTCGCGACCCTACGCCCTTCGTTCTAACCCTCATTCGTTCACCTCGCTGCAGTCTCTTGTTTTGTAAACGAAATAAACTTTTCAATCTTCAGTACGCCTATTGTGATAGTACTGATTTGGGATTAGAGTAGGTTTCAGCTAAGTGTTTTATATAGTGCTGCCGCCTGGTGACCTTGACAAACGAGGTTTTTATGATAGATGTGTTGTCGTTTTCGGGCTATGTGTGTGTATAAAACAGTCGTAAAAATAATCATTTAGGTGACATAATGGCGGGATACGAGCGTTTCAAATCATTATAATACATAAATAACAAGTAATAGATAAGTTTCAGTACATATTTGAGGTCTACAGCACCTGACTGCTAGGCCGAACGAAGGTCGTGGGTTCGATTCCCACCCAGAGCGGATTTTTCTGTGATGAACAGGAATGTTAGTTCTGTGAATCTGAGTGTAAAAATATCTATATAATAATGTATTAAAAATATATATGTATGTTTATCAGTTTTATCATACAAGTATGTATTTAGTAGGAACGCTTATCAGTTGTCTGATCACCATAGCACAAGCTAACGCTTAGTTTGGGGTCAGATGGCTGTGTGTGACTTGTCCAAAGATATTTATTAATTATGATGTAATCAAATAAAGAAAAGTTAGATGGGATTATTCTGATAATAAAAAAAAACATGACAGCGACATAGTGTCAATGTTTATAATGTATATGTCATCAATTTTATATTTGGAAATGTCATATAAATAAACGAATATGAGGATATTATTGTACTTTTATATATAAAAAAATACTTAAATACTAACCATACTTAACTTCGATGGTGCAAATTTTGTGGCCCGCACCGGCCGAGAGTTCTCCATAAGATTTCTCGAAGGTCTGTGACGTCCACCAATCCGCACTTGGCTACCCTGGTGGTCTATACTCTACCCCTTACATTGCCCAGTAGTGGGCCAGTTATTCGAGCTTGTAAATTGGGGATTTACAACGTGTAACTATTTTAATAACATAAATATATTATATAAACCCATAAAACATAGGTAGAAAAGTCTTGAAATAACTTGTACTACACATATAGGAATTTCAACTTTAAACTAACCATAATATTAAAATACGTTATAACATGAACATTTAAAAACCCATAAAATATAGTAATATGCTTGGAGCGCCATCTATTGAGTGCCATTGAAACGAATCGGTTTTGCAGCTTAATGTGAACTACTCGTAGGATTGACCATTGATGCCTACTATATATGTATATATTTTTATTATGTGACTAATACGATCTTCAGTTTATCTGTTGGCCTCCGGTACTTCAGAGGCCTCAAAGCGTGGTGCAGCCCAAGATTGATTTGGTATGGCTGCAACCCATAGCCCATTACTGAGCAAGGGTCTTTAATACTGAAGAGGCCTAGATCGTAGTCCACGCTGCTCTAATCCAGACTGGCGGTATTTTGTACTTGCATTTGAAATTTTACCACAGCTAGAGATGAATAATTTGAGGATTATATACCTGTAAAATTATAGAATTTGAACTCAGGCCATCTTAAAAGACTCGCATCGGTTTGATAACTGATGATAAACGTATCGTAGTGGCTTTAACTCGTGGCCCACTAATGAGCACAAGCCCCTCTTCACTCGGAGCCACAGAGCATATTCTGCCACGGTGCTTCAATGTGGATTAGTCGTGATATTTGTATAGTATTTTTATGAGACTGACAAATTAACTTGGTAGTTTTTTTTGTATCAGTAAATGTCAGTTTTCTTTATTCAGACAATGGGCTGGTAATGTTGTTATGTCGCGTAAAATTCATGTGTTGTAAACATTTTCACGAAAAACTAGTTAATTTGCCGTTAGCTACGGGAAATAAGTTTACGTATTTTTCATTTACAGTTATGCCCATGCAATTATGGGTGTATCCAGCTTTTGACCCCGGGGAAAGAGGGGTAGGAGTTTCTAGGGGGATATTTTTCTGAATTTAAGGCTAATATGTACTTTTTCGACCATTTTAGGTATATATCGCATATATTAGGAATATATTCCGCTAGCTGCTTCTCAGTGCCTATTAAAAAATCGTGAACTCTCCTGTGAAATTATTGCTTCACGCAAATACTACTGAACAGATCTGAATGAAAATTGGTACAGGGATAGAATTTAGTATAGACTACTACACTACGACTATCAATAACATACAGACTACTTTTTATCATCATACCAAGCGAGCAAAGTTGCGGTACAAGCCTAGTTCAGTTCATATTGTTAATGGTAATGTTACTCGTAATATTGTTAATGTTGTTTATGTTCATATTGTTATTGTTAATATTGTTTATGTTCATATTGCTATTGTTAATATTCATATTGTTAATACTGTCTATGTTATTGTTCATACTGTTACTATTAATGTTCATATTGTTATTGGTAATATTGTAAGTTTTGATATTGTTAATGTTAATATTATTATTTTCAGTGGAGCAACGTCACCGGACGGAACGCCTTT
The DNA here is from genome assembly GCA_018249125.1 of Asbolis capucinus. Lineage (NCBI taxonomy): Eukaryota > Metazoa > Arthropoda > Insecta > Lepidoptera > Hesperiidae > Asbolis > Asbolis capucinus. The sequence continues at coordinate 4,097 of DWJZ01006280.1, forward strand.
CTCCATCTAATTCGTAGTAACCAACGGGTTCCGCGTATTCCCACAACTTTCTAACTTTTTGTCTCTTGACCTTATTACGCTCATTTGGATATTTCTACAAAAGATTTCTTTTTAATATAAAATATTCGTCATGAATTGAACAATTTTTGTACTATTATAATTTTTATTAGTAGTTCTGTTAGTAAGCATGTGAGGCGAAAGGTCCGAGTTCAATTCATGGTCAGATAGTTTTGTGAAAGATGAATGATTGTTCTCGGGTGTTATTTGTGATGGATATTGTCAAAACTGTATATGTGTATGTGTTTATTAATATTGTTGATTATTATATTGACGACGGAAAACAATTAAGGCTTCTCTTTATAGTAAATCATAAGAGTGCCCTACTATTTTCCGTATAAAGGCGTCGATATAGTGAAGTATTATGTTTGTTCTATAAAACGAACTGATCGGGAACTCCATAGTAACTGATCACCGACTATGGTAGTTAGTTGACACCAGTCTGGGGTATCACTAACGCGTTGCCAGCCAAGAAAGAATGAGAAATTCGAGGAAGACAAAGAAACAAATGAAGTACATCGTGGGTGCTCAGATCAATACTGACACTAATGGACTCCTGGAACTCAGCTTAAGGAGTGGTAGAAGAATGAGATGGAGGATGAGTAAGGACGGGGTGAGAAAAGATTACCACTTTGTTACATATACATATATACATATAGTTTGACTTAGCTAATATGTATATTTATTTTTGAAAAAATGTATATTTTTTTACCACATATACATTAAATTATTTTTTATTTATTAGCAGTGACATTTATAAATATCTACTATTGGTAACATCAGCAGGAATTCTGGCCATCAGTGTTAAACCCATAGACATACCATAGACATAAGTTAAGACAGATAGAGAGAAAAGAAAAAAAATCACATGAAATTGACAATGACGTTTGTGATGTGATGAGATTACGTCATTTAGTTTCTACATTTGCTTTTAACAGAAAATCGTAAGAGCGTGGGAAAATAGTTCCATTTATTGTTGAATTAAAACATTGGTAAACAAATACAAATTTAACAAGACCCATCGTTTACTACACATAATTTACTACTGGAGGTCTTTATAATTTAGGTGCGCTTAATAAAATTGGCATTATATTTTTGACACCGACCGAATTCGTGGCACCTATCACGTTTTTGTCTCTTTTCGACGCACTGAGATGGTCGTAAACGACCTTCTGTCTCGCTCGGTCGTAGCTGTTTTTCTGATGGCATCGCAAACCGGTTGACCATCGGAGCAATGACGAGCGTGGTCGGACCACTCACAGAATCAGTAAAGTAAATGTCGAATTACTACTTTGCATTAGTCAGAATAGCGTTACTTTGTGTCATAGGGTTCCGTATAGTAAACCCTAATAATAAGACTTTTATTTTTTACTAGGTAAGGTCGCCCAATGTTATGTATTCGATACATGTATTTTTCTCTGTACAGTATACAGTAGTATTAAAATATTAAAAAACACAAGCTTTAATTTTGGAGTCTTAATACGAAGAAACGCATAAAATATAACTGTATTGTTAACCGTTGAGGAGTTGTGTGGGGCAAACCCTGAAGTATCAGGTCATGCTTATCATTAAAATGCATTGTGATCAGTACGGAAACTATGCAAAATTTCAGCTTCGTAGTGTAAGAGAAAATGGGTGTAATTAAGCTTGCAAGATTTGACCCGAACACTTAACAAATACACAAATATACAAACATACACTACAAGTTAAAGCTTGTAAATGTACCTGTATAATAAGTAGTTGTATAAAAGTATTTTTTGCTACCATTTCAGTACTTTATACAAAAGAAGAAACGGCGAAAGAAACTCTTGAATATATCCCCTCTACCACGAGCGTGGTTTCTATATTTGTAATAAGCGTGCTTAAAGGTTTTGTAGTGTGTATTGTTGTGGTTTCAATTACAAAACAAAGTAAAAATATACAAAAGTTAACAAGAAAAAGGAATTTTCTTACAAGAAACCTTTTCGCTTACGTCATTTTTCAGCTTACACTCTGAACTTGGATTTTTTTAATGTGCTATACTAATATTATAAAGAGGAAAGATTTGTTTATTTGAGGAGAATAGGCTTCGAAACTACTGGGCTGATTTGAAAAAATCCTTTATCGTTAGATTTCTGTATTATCACAGAATAACTAAGCTATAAGATATTTTCATAAACGTTAGTGATGCGTATAAACTTTGACAATGGAACCCAAGATGCAAAAAAGTACAAAAAAATTCTAAATCGCGTACGCTGTGGATACTGTTAATAGAGCAAATTGATGTACTACAGTTTTATAGAGGACATCAATATCATCTAATAATAATTCCATGATAACGTATTATCTTTAGCTGTTACAGTTGACCTAGTACGGAACTCTTAATCCGCCGGACCAACTCGCACTTTGCAGATTTTATTTTATTCTGATACAAGTTCCCTGGACGGTATTTGTATCTGCTTGGGATGTTTAGAGGAATGCGTAGAATCTATGACGTCATGCGAAGTGATTTTGAAAAACGACTTTTTTTTAAAAGAAAATAGTTGAAATTCTCGTTTATTCAGCTTATATTAGTTTGTTGGCAACGAGTCAGTGATCTAATGGTAACGACGTGTAGCCGTTTACCATGAAGTTCTATGAACGTTTGCTGTTTTTTGATTTCGAAAAAAAATATTAATATTGGCATACTAGCTTCTGTCCGCGGCTTCACCCACGAGGTGTGTTTATAAAAAGTTGTCTGTGTATTGTTTTTTTTTCTTACTTAGAATAAGTTAATGCTTGACGTCGATCCCACCTGATGGAAAGTGGCGATGATGTCTAAGGTGTTGAGCGCACTGACTTAGTAAGTGCCTATTCACTGTTCTCTTGAAGGCTCAAACTATAATCTGTCCATTTGCCAAATTTTATTCCGATTCGTTCATTACTTTTTGCGATACAGAGTAACATCCATCCATACATCGCTCACAAAACATTTCCAGGATAATATTGAAATCAGGACGTCCGCGAGCAACGTCCAAACACCAGGCTGTTTAGAAAAGAAAAAAAAAACCATAAGTTCAAATAAAGAACGCAAAAAAATTTATCGCGATAGATTGGTAACTTGGAAATTACAAATTAATATGCAAACAACAATTACAATAATTCGAGTTTTGATAATGATATACTACAGTTTTATAGATAATGAAGCGATAAAGATATCGATAGTGACAATACAACGCGTATATAGATCGGTGGCGTACGTCGTTCTGAAATAGTTGGGTGAATTAAGTAACAGTAGGCGCGGTTGGTATGATACGTGCCACTATACTTGGTAAAAATTCGGTTTTTATCCAGACAAACTTGTCAAATTTATCTAATTTGCACGAAGTATAGTGGCATAAAATCCTAAGCGCTTCCGTGCATCGGAGGGCACGTGAATCCATCTGTTAGGCCACGTCGGAGGCCTTCGAATGGCTTACTTTGATTTAGGTTGGTTTCTAATCCATCCATCAATACATATTGGTAACGCTTGGTGGTATTTGTTCAGTCTCCTCAGTAATGAGGAAGGAGCCAATCCGTTTTCTTTTTCCCTATTACTCTCTTGTCACTCTTCCAGTGTTACGTTGATGTGTCTTTGATTCATCATTCATTGACCCATTGCTCATTATTGACCACTGGGTGCGTCGACAATGTACTGCTTTCTTCGTTCGTCTTCTTCTCTGCTCTTGGAGGTGACGCTCTCGGAGAGGAAAGGGGTTTTGGCCGGCAACGCATCCAACCTCGCATTGTGTCTGGGTGTAAATATTTATATAAGTATGTTTTTAAAGATATATGTATATGTATGTATTTTTATCAGTTGCCTGATCACCATAGTACAAGCTAACGCTTAGTTTTGGGTCAGGTGACCGTGTGTGAGTTGTCCAAAGATGTATATTATTATTTTCGATGTAATTATGATATAAAATGTATTTTTTATGTTATAAGAAAGCAAACGAGCATACCCACGTCTTCTAGAATACAAGTACTGATAAAGAGACTTTCGTCGATGATACTGCCACCTACTGTCAAACATTGTAACTAAATCCTTCCAACCAAATTTAGTTTTACAATAACTAAGTAATAATAAATAAATAATTAATCTTTTTGAACAACTCCCACACGGCCATCTGACCCCAAACTAAGCACTAGCTACCACTATAATCAAACGACTGATAAATATACATATATATTTTTAAATACATACTTATATAGATATTGACACCAAGACACACAGAACAAATATTCCTGTTCATCACAGAAAAGTTTAACCTGGGTGGGAATCGAATCCATGACCTTCGGTGTAGCGGTCAGATTCACTAACCACTAGACCAACGGACCTGTCAAAATAAGATTATTATTAAATAATTAAAATAATTTTATTATTACACACACGCACACACATATTTTGTATAGAACTATGTATAACTCGTATTATACATACTCGTAGCTTGAGATAAGACGTACAATATTGATAATCTAAGCTAAAAAGTTTTAGGATATAGTCCCGTCACTTAAAAAAACCGTATAAATTTGACAGACTTCACTTCGGAAATATTGCATTGTGGTCCAGAAAGACTGTATAAATTAGTAGATGTACGACATCAATGGTACGACCGTACTACCATAAACGACATTTCTTGTATTAGACAACGTCAACTTTTTTAACCTTCTGATTTTTTAAATTTGGTAATATGCCAGTATACATTCTAAAGTCAAAATTTTATTTCGCACAATTTGATCCCGGCTTGAAAACATTTTTTTGGCATATAAAATGTTAAGAACCTAATTTACACAAACCAGACCGCAAAATGTGAACAGATTCGTTAAAAACTTTGCTAGTGCAAATTCTACGATAAACATTATGTATATATAATTAAAAAAACAATTATGACAGTTTTAAATACTCTTCTGGCTTGACTTCTTGAAAAATGCTACATAAGGTAAAGTTTATAAGGAGCATGAAAATAAATAATGTTGACAGGAGATGTGGAATAGTATTGTTACAGAACTGGGTCACATTAACCGTTAATAATTAATGAACAGTATTGGTTTTGTAGGAAGTGGGCAAAATAGTCGTGATATACGAATAGAACAGTCGCTGTAGTACCTACCATCACTTCTTCAGTACATACATACATACAATCTATAGTGTATTTACATAAGTACCGGATAATATTCATATATTAAACTAAATAAAAATATTCTTCCATCAAAATAAATACTGGCAATAAAAATGATCAACACAAAGGGCGGCAAAAAAGAGCGGGAAAGTTCCCTCCTCGGCGCCATCTTTATTGGGATGGCGTTCCATTGTGCGCAGAGAACGTTCGCCGGGTCGCCACGTGCAGGGCACATCTGTCGAACGGGTGACGTTGCTCGCACCCTACGTTCACACACACGCTTAGCGCGCGTACCTCGCGCTCACTCAGCTAAGTGGAATGAAAGTTTAATACTGTACTTCATTTGATCATAATTTAAAAACACTTTTCATTAACCTCTGTAAAACGTAGCAAAACCTACCTGTTAAAGAATTAAAGATTAAATAATAATATACCTGCCTAACCTAAGGTAATTGTGATATTTCTCTATTTTAGTTCCACTGTTTGCGAGTAGAAATATTATTTGGATTTTGCGGCGCGGTATTTTGTTAAATAAATTAAGAGTTCAAGTTAGCTTGAATCGAAATGAGGGCAGAAAATAATAGTAATGCGAAAAGCAACAAAAGCATCCTAATAAAACCAATATTTAGCGAGCGGCGGTGCGCATGCGCGGGGAGAGGGTCCTCCTCCGGCCTCCCCTTCCTATTACGCACTCTATTTAGGGGTTGCTACAAAGAACAACTCCGGCCTATCTATTTTGGTCTCACTCCAGAGCTCCAGATTGTCATAGACAAACTCATTGGATTCCGAACGTTTCAGCGTCGCTCGTGATAAAACGTTATGGAGAAAATAGATTCGAGCCGTTCTGACGCCAGTGCGGAAAACTTATTATTTATGCTCTGTGGTGTGGACTAAAAGCTGATATTAGGCTTTGACGAATTTATTTAAAAATGCACGAATATTTACATGCATTTTTTAAATAGAAATTTGAAAATATATACGTAATTTCAGTCTGGTGTATAATAATAATTTCAAATAAGATTTACCCTAACATCACTCTGCGGCAAGTTACTAGTGGTATACCTTTATTATACCTGACTCCAACCTATTGATGGACTGTTATTGAGATCTGGTCTATTATCATCTCTGAAAAGATTTAGGTTATATTCTACGTCAATCAATATGAAATAGCACTGATAGCTTAACGGTTCCGACGTTGGGGTCTCGAACAGGATGACCTGGTTTCCAGGATTCCAGTCCTGCACGAACTACGTACTTTCTAAGTTATGTACCTAGTTCTCCACAAAGTTGCTGAAGGTACGTGAAGTTTACCAATCTGCACTTGATTAGCGTAGTGGACTATAACTCATACCTCTGACCTTGTGAAACGAGACTCAAGCCCAGCAGTGGGAAATTTATCGATTGCCCAGCAGTGGGCAATTAATCAATACATAAGTGTTACCATTTAAATACACCAACTTAAAACATTATCCAGCCAAGTAATGTTCTTTCAGCTGTTAAGACCTTGCGTGATGACCAATTTATCTAAAATCCTACTGATGCAGTGCAGGGCCTATTTCTCCTTCAAAGCACTCTTATTCTCCTGAGTTTAAGCCTGGTAGAAGTATCAGCAAAACAATTCTTCGAAATCATTACATTTAATTTCTAGATCATACGCAGTCGCGTTGCTCCTGTGCGAGCTGGTAGCCGTACAGGAAATACTATCTCCTTCGGTCTTCTTTGGTATTCTCTTCGGACGGAATAACAGCTTCAAGAACTAGTTTTTGAAGCTGTTATCCCTTAAAAAAATATGTGACATGGTTAAACAGCAGCTATCAAATGAACCACTCAGACGAGGGCTTAGCAAGTTAGCTCTACTCTTAAGAACTAGTTCTAGATTTTATGCTACAAACAGACACACATTCCTGTTTCGATCGCAACTATTTCTTCTTAACATGGTCGATCAATTGGGATTGAGATAAGCTCCTGTATTCAATGTATTTTAATATACACTTGACTATCTTATTGTCTTATATTTTTCTTTTTTTCTTCCAACTTTCTTTCTCCCTTCTCATATTCTTCTTTATTTTCAATCTCTTTCTTTTTTCTCTCCAACTTTCAGTCTCCTTTTCCATGTTTTTCTGTCACAACTCCATAGCATATTGTTGGTGAATCTGAAATCAGCTTAAACCATTTTGTTAAAACGATACTCTGTTTTCCTTCTTTCTTTGCCTTTCCAGCGATGAACCGATACAATAATTTCAGGTAACGCGTTGCTGACATTTCCTGGTGTCCCTAATGAACGATGGCGATTACTTAAATTTGCCCATTTGCGAAATATGGTTTGTTTTGTTTGGCTGTAGACTGCAGTACAGCTCGGCTCCTGTATTCATTTAGGGCGATCGATATTGTCATTACCTAATGTAAGCAAATCCCTTGTTTCGTTTCAATTATTTTAAATAGACGCGTTTAAAATTGGTGATTGCTGATATTTGAAATTTTTGGTTAGTTCTGATGCAAATTATCATATGTACGTTTATGTTGCAGATGCGTCTGCTTTTTGTAGTGGGTATCGGAATTATTCTACAATATGGAATTGTGCAGAATTAGAAGCAGGATTATTATGTTGATCGAAGTATTGTATTATTTTTATTTATTTTATTGTTAAAATATTTTTCAATATAATTACTTTAGATTTTATTTTTATAATTCTTATGTTAAATTTGTCAACGTTACGATATGTATACGTAACGATACGATAAGTACCGGCTATTAATGTTCTTGGTTTAACAACAGACTTATAAATGGGAGAAGACGCTGGTCTCTGAAACACAGTTTTGACTACCTCAGGGACCAGAGTATTCACAACATAAATGTACCAATTACATTAATCAATAAAGATTATTATTATTACTTTTACATTTAAATTAATAAAGAGATTAAATCAATAAAGATTATTATTATTATTACTTATACATTTTTAAGCGACTTCAATGTAATACCCACATTTTCGTTTTAGATCTGTGAAAGCGATATAAAGCATCAACTAGGTGCAACACCATTTTACGGTCTTACTGTGATTAGACATAAAAAAAAACATAAGGCCCGATATGTTTTTGTGTTGTTTCTTAATTTTTAGTATATTTTATTATAATTACTTTTATGTTGATTTGTAGGATCCTTTTTAACGTACGTAAAATGAAAATACTATTGAACAGGAGATTTTATCGTTGAAATTAAAATAATGTGTGGGTTTAAAAACTAGCGTCGAGTTTTTCATACCTACTCGGCGAAACGCAAACGTACCCTACCTACATTTTGTATAGAATTATGGCAAAGCTATTATCAGCCACCAGATGGCTCTGCTTCGATCCCATACAAAACTTACTACTATCCGTTTCATCTCAGAGAAATAAGAAAAACTGGCACTAAGTCCTAAGGTTTCCTACCATCATCAATTCAATTAAAATTCAAATAAACTTGTAACTGATCGATGTCTTGGAAGATTTTGGGAGATACTATTTTTGGGAGGTTTAGTTAGAATAAAATAGAAATGATAATTTTTGGATTTCTGTTTCTTGTGCCTTCAACAAATCTCAAAACCAATTGATCTGATTCGTATGCGGTATTACAGATGTAAAGTTTTTGTTGAAATTGGTTTACAATTTAAAAAAATATGTCCATTTAAACAATCCCGCACGGCTCTTGCTATACCGAAGCGAAACGAGGGTAGTCTCGTTTACAAAGAACCTATGTAGTCATAGCCTAGTGGTTTGAAAATTGGTCTTTCGAACGGGAGGACCTGGGTTTAAATCCTGCAGTGCGCACATCTAATTTTCAAAATGATGTGTCAAATCAAATCAAATCAAATCAAATAGTCTTTATTGTGGAATATAGGTTTGAGGTTGTTACAGAAATTAACGGTGAAGG